>NAJQ01000145.1:15548-50487 GCA_005059865.1 Friedmanniomyces simplex
TGGACGAGAGCGGCAGGAAGCTGGAGCCGCTGTTCGGAGCTGGGTTCACGGGGCTGAAGAATCTGGGGAATAGTTGTTACCTGAACTCCGTCCTGCAGTCGCTGTTCGCGATGCCGGAGTTTGCGGCGAGGTACTATAGACCGGATGAAGAGGTCCCGCCTATAGCGAAGCCAGCAGAGGATCTGGAGGTGCAGTTGAGGAAGTTGGCGGATGGGCTGTTGTCGGGCAGGTATGGGCAGCCGGGCTCCTCGGACGTCGACACCTCGGTGGAGACGGAGGAGGTTCCGTGGCAAAGTGGTCTCGCTCCGGCTATGCTGAAGCACCTTGTCGGGAGAGGACACGCGGAGTTCAGCACCATGCGGCAGCAAGACTCGTTCGAGCTGCTCCTCCACTTGCTGAAGCTCATCACGCGGTCTCAGGCTGGTGCGCGGGAACAATACATGGACGTCACGGACCCGGTCGATTCCATGCGGTTTGTGATGGAGCAGAAGCTGCAGTGCCTGAACTGCAGGAAGGTCAAATACCGGCAAGACGAGATGGAAAACCTTTCGGTCGCTGTACCCATTAAGCGGTTACCCAAGTCCACCACCGCCACCAATAGCGCCAACGACGACAAGGCGGAGAAGGAGAAAGACGAGTTCGAGCCTGTCACCCTCAAACAATGCCTAGATGACTTTACCGCCCCCGAAACCGTCGAGTTGACGTGCTCCTCCTGCCAGCAATCGGGCTTCACCAAGCAATCCCTCTTCAAGACTTTCCCCACCATCCTCGCGGTCAACGCGCGGAGATTCGAGATCGTGAATTGGGTGCCTACGAAGCAGGACGTTCCCGTGATTGTCGAGGATGGGGCGTTTGATATGGAGGCTTATCGCAGCAAAGGGAGGCAAGATGGGGAGGAGGAGTTGGCTGATGATGGGCAGGAGGGTGGTGCTGGACCGGGCGGTGGCGGTGGAGGTGGTGGGTTCGTGGCGAACGAGATGGCGCTTGAGATGCTCATGGCTATGGGTTTCCCGAAGGTCCGCTGCGAGAAGGCTTTACATGCGACGGGCAACTCGGACGCGGAGGTGGCTACCGCGTGGCTGTTTGAGCATATGGAGGATGCGGATATCGATGAGCCGATGCAGTTGCCGACTGGTGGCGGGAGTGGAGGTGCAGGTACCGGGCCAGTAGACCCAGAAAAGATCGAGAATTTGGGCAACATGGGCTTCAGCGCCCCGCAGGCCCGCCAGGCGCTCAAGGAGACGGGCGGGGATATGGAGAGGGCGGTGGACTGGCTGTTCTCGCACCCGGACGCCACGGGCGACTTCGGCGGAGACGATACTTCCTCTACACAGCCCACTGATTCTACCACTGCTGCGCCGGCTTCGGGAATTGTGACCGAGGATACGCAGCCCGCGCACTTCCGTCTGAAGAGTATTGTCTGCCACAAGGGTTCCAGCATCCACGCGGGGCATTACGTGGCTTTTGTTAAGAAGGCGATGGAGGGGAAGGAGGGGTGGGCGTTGTTTAACGATGAGAAGGTGGCGTTGGGGTCGGATGCGGAGGAGATGGGGAGGTTCGCTTATATCTATTTCTTCCGCAGGGAGGGGGCGTGAAGGGAAGGGAAGAGTGATGGTGTGTCGTAGGGATGAGGGTCTGCGCGGAGACGCGATCACCGGGTTAGGGCGTTGCAACGGGAGAGGAAGTGTGGCTCTTGGATGGCCATTGTTACCGCCCAGGAGCTGCTAATGGCGGACAGAAGGGCTGCTGCCAGTATTGGGGTGCCTTCTCGTGAGACCCTTGCTTGCACAGCAGTAGTTAGAACGAAGAGGTTACATGTGCGTTGCATGTCGCCGAAGACTTCAAGCTCATATAGAAGCTGTAGGCCAACCTCGGCAAAGCTTGAGTTTAACCTAACTTACCCGTCGTCTCGTCTGCGATAGCACCGACATAACTGTTGTTCCATACCTTTCTTAAGGCTCTGTCTGTATTGCTTGATTCCCTGTGCGAGGAACTCAGCCGGGCTGCTCCCTATCAACGGAGCGACTTTCTTTCCTGGAGAAGGAACTGCCGTGCTGCTCTTGGGAGGCCGGCACGGGACGAGCAATCCAACGACCGATCCTTTGAACAGCCAGACCGTGTTGAACTGCATCCTGTAGCGGTTCCCCTCGCGCGACGACGCATGGCCTCTCGCCTAAACCAAATGTCGGACCACCACCTACCGACCAGCACCACTGGACACAATGATAATAACATGCACACCACCCCACACCCCCTCCACCCCCCCTCCCTCACAGAACTCTCCACAACTCTCCTCCCCGCCCTCCAAACAAATTACACCCATGCCTCCGCCTCAGTAACCCAGTGCCCGGACCTCACGCTCCCGCCTTTTCACCTCGCCGCCCCGGGCCTCTCCTCCCGCGACGGCAGCGAGAGCGTGGCGGATATAGGCGGGCAACCGCATCTGTTTCCCCGGCCTTTGCTGGGGAAGAAGTACTCACTCCTCGCGTGCGCGGAGCGCATGGGATTACCTTCCCGGGGAAGGGGAAGGGTGTGCTGATCGGGGCTGGCGCGGGTCCCTTCCATGTCCTGGGAAAGAACTCCGAGTTGGCGCCAAATCTGAGTTGGGGCCGGAGTGTGGGTGGGGAGGCAGAGGGGGAGGTGGTGAATCGCACGCGGTATGCTATGGTTGAGGGGTTTACGGAGAAGGATGGGAAGGCGGACGTGGTGTGTAGACCTTCTCCGAGCACCGAGTGCGCGTTAATGATGAATCTCTTCGGCTCAGCCGGGGACACGGGCCCGGTACTCAAGATCACGGCGCGAGGGCGGAGGGGGGAGACGAAGAGTTTTACCGAGCGTATCCGACGAGCTGTGGGAGAAACTTACGGTGCTGAGCGGCAGGTCAGTCTGGGAGGCGTGTTCGTTATTAAAAAGGGCAGAGCGCTGTACCATGTTATGCCCGACTTCCCTCCTGCGGAGAAACTGCCTTTTACCGACCGGCATGAGTTGAATAGGTGGTTGACGTACCACGAGTTCCCGGCTCCTATGGTGTGTTTGGCGGTTTTCCACTCTGCGGATCCAGAGGGGCTGGGGTTGAGGATGGAGCATACGCATTGTTTCTCTGCTGTTGAGGGGAGGGACGCGGGCGGGCACTATCATGGTGATATCTTGCCGGGAGAGGGTGGGGCGGGGGAGGAGGAGGATGAGGTGGAGTATGAGGGTTATTTCAATACGGCGAAGACATTGTATAGGATTGATCGGCCCGGGGTGGCGTTGAAGGGGGATTTGCATGATTGAGTGACCTACGTCGTCCCTGATGCCTGGGATAGGGGATCGGGAGAGTTCTGGAGATGGCGGCGAAGAGGACATGAGAGAGTTCAGTTGGAATTCAAGCGTCTTGCCGTGGTCACTGGCGGCGGATCAGTATGCGTGCCTCCCATCACCTGCAACGGCTGCATGGCAACACTACTACTCTGGAAGTCGACACGTCTCGACTCAAGCGACGTGATATGCGCTGGCATCTTGATACAGTGCACTTCACATGGTCTTCAAGACTCAATGGCAACAGGGGTGGCTCAACGGCATGAGAACAAACAGTGTCTGAGGTACGCACGAGCAATGCTTGTCTCTCCGTGCAATTGTCGTGCTAGATAGCTGCTACCGCGCTGCGTGGGACATGGCCTTACGGTACGTAGGAGAGAAATGCGAAGGCTCGGGGGGCATCGATAACCAGGATTGCCAAGCTGTCAAACCATGTGCAAAGATGATATTCCGCAGCTAGTTACACTCTCATCTGCATCTATCGAAAGGCTTTCCAGTAGACAGGCACAGCCTACTCACATCGCACTGTGCTATCCGCCTGCCTTACTTCTACCACTGCTTGTCTTTGACACTAGCCTAAGCAGTGTACGTGCTGGCGGACACATTGCCACCCCGCCCAGTCCAGTTGACGTGGATGTTCTTGCCCTCGGGGTACTTCTCGCTCGCGTACTCAGGCTTGATCAAGAACGTGTGCGCGCCGAAGTAATCTCTCTGCGCCTGCAGCAAGTTCGCCGGCAAGTTCTTCGTCCGCAGCCCGTCGTAGAAGCTCAGCGCGGTGCTGAAAGCCGGCGTGGGGATACCCCACAGGGCGCCCTTGGACACGACGTCACGCCAGCCGGGCTGCGCCTTGTGGATGGCCTTGTTGAAGAAGTCGTCGAAGAGCAGGTTCTCAAGGTCGGGCTGCTTGCGGTAGGCGGAGGTGATGTCCTTGAGGAAGACGGAACGGATGATGCAACCACCGCGCCACATGAGGGCGATCTCGGGCTTCTGGAGCTTCCACTTGTACGTGGCGGCGGCCTGGAAACATAGTCAGCACAAACCAAATCTGGGCAGTATCTACTTCGATACTCACATTCTGCATCAGGATAAAACCCTGAGTGTACGAGATGATCTTCGAGGCGTACAGAGCCTGCTCGAGGTTGTCGACGAACTCCTGCTTGTCACCCTCGAACTTAGGGTCCGGACCGCTGAGCTTCTCGCTAGCGCGCGTGCGCTCGCCTTTGAGCGAGGACAAGCATCGTGCGAAGACGGCCTCGCCGATCAAGGTCACGGGCTGGCCCAAGTCGAGCGCGTTGATGGCGGTCCACTTGCCAGTACCTTTCTGGCCTGCGGAGTCAAGGATCTTCTCGACGAGCGGTGTCCCATCTTCGTCGTTGAAGTAGAGGATGTCGCGGGTGATCTCGATAAGGAAGGAGTCGAGCACGCCCTTGTTCCACTTGGCGAAGACGTCTGCGATCTCCTTGTCGGGAAGCTTAAGACCGCGCTTCAGAATGTCGTAGGCCTGTCCGAAGTGTTAGAATCGTCAAATCAATCGCCTGCGTTGTCTGGCTCGCTCACCTCGCAGATCAGCTGCATGTCACCGTACTCGATGCCGTTATGCACCATCTTGACGTAGTGCCCGGCACCCTCGTCACCGACCCACTGACAGCACGCCTCGCCATCGGACTTGGCGGAGATGCTCTGCAGCACGTCCTTGATGAACGGCCACGCCTCCTCGTTACCACCGGGCATGATAGACGGGCCATACCGGGCACCTTCCTCACCGCCGGAAACACCGCTGCCGACGAAGCGGATACCCTTGGATGCGAGGTACTTGGTGCGGCGGTTGGTGTCCGGGAAGTGAGAGTTACCGCCGTCGATGATGATATCGTCCTTCTCCACACCGGCACCGAGCAGGGTCTCGATGAAGTCGTCAACGGGCTTGCCGGCCATGACGAGCAGCATCATCCGCCTGGGCTTCTTCAGCTTGGAGACGAACTCCTCGATGCTGTGCGCGCCCACAATGCTCTTGCCCTTGGCCTCGTTCTCGAGGAAGGCATCGACCTTGGCGACGGTGCGGTTGAAGGCGACGACGGTGAAGCCATGGTCGGCGGCGTTGAGGATCAGGTTCTGGCCCATGACCGCGAGGCCAATGAGACCGAAGTCTCCGCTGTGTACGGCATACTGTCAGCGGTGGGAGGTAATGCTTTTTGTGGCTTGCCTGCTGATGTGTAATCAATGGCGGCGAGCAACTCTCGACGGGTGCTGAGGCTGCCGTTGAATCTTCTTCGCCACCATGTGAATCCTCCATGCACCTGCCGTCACTCCATGCTGCCTCCCCGTCCCATGTTCACTCCCTCGCTGACACCAGCAAAATTCTCCCGGTCCTCCCGCGGTGACATCAGACAAAGTGAAAGAAGCTGACTTACACAGGTTCCTGCGACATCTTGGCGGTGGTGCTGTTATGTCGTACTTGTTGTGCTATGTTGCTCAGTCGTCGCTGCGGTGCACTCGTGGCTGCGGCAGTGAGTGAGGTGATGGTGGTGGTGGAGATGTTGGTCGGCGGATGTCGCGAGACTTTTGTTGGGAGGTTGATCATGAAGAGCAAATGAATCGAAATAGTGGGGTGGATTGAGGCCTTGGAGGGGCTGCGCTAGCTCCGATTTTGCAGCCTGAGGTTGCCACTGTTTTCAGAACTGCATATGTGTAAGCATGTTGGCCAGGTGTGAGCTATCAGATGTACTCAACTGCTATACATACACGAACGTCTTGCTCGAAATCATAGGTATAGGAGGGCTTATACGTGGAAACTCCGAGGCATGTAATACCTGGGAGTATTGTGCGTGATCATTCTCATCGCCTACCTCGCCCGTCCGTTGCCGATAGCGCCGGCTAATATCCATCGGCCGTATCGTTGCAGCCTAAGGCTTGAAAGAACACGAGTCGTGCCTTCTCGTCACTCAACTGCAGAGTGAACCATTCACTTCCACGCGCTCATACATACTTCTCGGCCTCTCTGACAACCAAACGAACAGGGCGCACAAAGATGGACTACTCCCAATACCAGTACGGTTACCCACCCGCGCCCGGCTATGCAGGCCAATACACTCAACAGCCACAGCAGTACCAGCCTACTCCACCACAGATCCAGAACCCCTTCGGCCCACCACCGCCGCGCGCAGCATACCCGGGCGGCGCCAACGCAAACTACGACCCAGAGTATGAGGCCGCGCTAGCACAATGGCAGTCCGCGTATGCGCCGCAAGAAGAGCAGGACCGCAATAAGCGGCGCGAAGGCGGCAGGCCCGAGAGAAGCAACGGCGGGAGCGGCAACCCCAACCTAGCACCCATAGGCGTCAAACCGCAACCAACAACACCCGCCCCGGACAGCGCTGCAGAAGCCGCCAAACCCGCCAAACCCTCAGACCCGGACAAGAAAGTCACCGTCGTCCGCAAAGGCGGCGGCCAAACCTGGGAAGACGCCTCCCTTCTCGAATGGGACCCCACCCAATTCCGCATCATGGTCGGCAATCTCGCGGGCGAAGTGACCGACGAATCCCTCGCCAAAGCCTTCGCGGCCTACGGCGTCTCGAAAGCGCGGGTGGTCCGCGACAAGCGCACGACGAAGAGCAAAGGCTTCGGGTTCGTGAGTTTCCTGGACGGCGAGCTGGGGTTCAAGGCCGCGAGGGAGATGGTGGGGAAGTATATTGGGAGTCATCCCGTGACCATTCAGCGGAGTAAGACGGATCTGAGGCCAGTGGTGCAGAAGGAGAGGCAGAAGGGGGGGAAGAACAATAGTCATAAGAATCGGGAGAAGAAGGGGGGGAAGGGGGAGGATCCGTTGCGGGCGAACACAGGGGCGCATGTTGAGAAGAAGGCTGTGCGGAATCCGGCGGGGATGAAGGTGCTGGGATGAGAGCAGTCAAGACCCGCCAAGACCCGCCCAACGGAGCAGTTTTCCCGGCGGGGAAGTCCACCGACGCTCTTGTGGCAGTCCCTCGCGCGCGAAGTGTCGAAGGCAGCACATGCGCCGGGGCCTTCAGCGACGGGCCTTACGCTCCACCAGCTGCTCGCGGTACACTCGGCATGATGGGCCAGTCTCAGCACCGAGCTTGCCGTCAGGACAGTGGAAGAAGGAGATGCTCGTCGGTTCTCCACCGACCTTTCACGTGACTGCGAGGAGAGCAAAACGGAGCTAGCCAGTATGTTTCCACAGTTCCGTCTCCGTGATACTACAGCAGTCACGCTAATAGGACCTACCATCCACACAGCCTCGTTCTGATGCCATGCCGGCAGCGATGCCGTACAAACATCCGTGGCGGATTCGTCGAAGTGCACACACTCGTGGCCCCAACAACGGACAGGCGCCTCAGGCGGCTGGCGCTGATCGCGTCTCCTTTAGCTGCACAGACTTCATTGCCACGCCCAAGGCCCGATACTCTCCAATAATCCCCTTCCTTTCCCAGCTTCCCCTCCAACAGTGCCGTGAATAATGGCCCCCCCAACATCGCACGGGTGTGTGAGAATCCCGAATCCCCACCCAAGTCCGGCTTTCCGTGACTTCGCGGCCCCGTCCTGCAGAGCCCCCCCGACGGACGGTGGCAGTGCCTCCCCCTCAGTATCGTCATCAACGCTGTACCATCGCGAGCCGGACACACGCCGATGCTTTTTCTTCCGAAATTGAGCCTCATACACGTCTCGGCTTGATCTTGCCATGGCCTAAGATAGCGCAAAGCGGCTGAGCGAGATTCGCCAAGCATGACCTCTCCGGTCCCACACGAGAGGAGTCTGGGATGCGAATGGCAACTAAAGGTAGAATTGGGGATATAGTAGTAGTGGTAGGGCTTCGAAGTCATGTACTCATATACGATATTTCACCACTGATCCAGGCCAATCCATCATACAGACACGCGAGTGACGCCCCGGCAAAGCCCACCCAAGCCACGCTCGAACGCTACAGACACACGCTCCTCCGCCCGAGCACAAAAAACATCTCAAACAAACGCCCCTCCACCACCACGACCACCACCACGACCAGCCCGACCACTCGGATCGTCCCTACTAACCGGACTCCTCAACGGCTCATCAAACAACTCAAGCCCCCCCTCATCATTATCCTCATACGGATCCCGCCTCCGCCGTCTCCCCAGATCCCCGCCCGCACCCAGCACCTTGGGGGGACCACTACCACTACCGCTATTCCCCAACGAAGTAACCTGCCACTCCTCACTACTATGCCGCCCTCCCTCCTCCTCTTCCTCCTCAGGCACCTCCGTATACCGCGGCAGCGTCACACTAGAACTATCCCCCTGCACCAAGCCCAACCGCTCCTCCTCCGTAGTCGCGTTACCGCTGGTGGGGTACTCGCGCGCCGAGCCCCGGCTGGCGAAGGACATGGCGCCCCGGCTGGTGGGCCGGTCGTCCTCGCCTCCTCCTCCGTCGTGGTGGCTGCGTCGGTGGAAGGGGTTCTGGAAGGAGAAGGTCCGGCGTCCGCCTTGCGCGGGGCGGGCGTGCGGGGGTGGAAGCGGGGGCGCGAGGCTCGAGCCCCGCGAGGAGGCGCGGTCGCGGGAGTCCTGTTGTGCCGCGTCGCCTTGGAAGCGGATGTGCGGGACTTCGGAGCCGGCGGCGGCGCCTTTGTAGCTCGTGTCCTCCTCCTCGGGGGGTTCGTGGTGTTTGGCCAAGCCGGGCGGGAGGCCGTAGACGTGCTCTGGCGGCGCATCCGAGCTCCCGTCTGGGTCCGGGATGTCCGTTTTCGCCGGCATGACAGCAGACAGAGGCACGGGACTTCTCCCACTCCTGCTTCGCTTCGCCTGCAAGCCCGCCGTCGTATGGCTCTTCCGGCCTATCCTCCCGAAGAACCCCGGGTGGACCTCGCTGTCCGGCTCACTGATCGCGTCGTCCGGCTCCGGGAAACTCGACATCCCCAACGGCGGGTGCACGGTCTTCCTCCGGCTCAAACTGCCGGTCCCACTACGTCCGGCCGAAGACACCGTTTTCCGTCGCCGGAGCCCATCCCATTCGAACTCCTCGCCTTCGCCGATCGGCTCCATGCGCTCCTCGTGGATCCGCTTGGCCTCGTCCGCCTGCCGCTTCGTGCGGATCTTGCTCATGGCGCGCACGATGCCCGCGCCGCCGCGGATGGTGTCCGCGCGGGGCTCGGACTCGGGCTCCTCGACCTGCGCGACCTCGCGGACTTGGTCGAGGTCGCCTTTGAAGACCGCCGCGTCCGGGACGTCTTTGGACGATTTGGCCAGTTGGAGGAGGATGACGCCGGAGCAGATGACGAGGAAGCCGAGGACGACGTCGACGATTTGGATTACCGTGCCGTGCAGACCTTGGAAGAGTACCGCGCTGGCCACGATGGTGGAGGAGGTGAAGTAGACGTAGTAGGTGGGCGTCACCAGAGCCGCGTTGAAGAGGTTGAGCGCTTTCTGTTGCGAAGGTCAGTGTGAGCCCGTCCGAGGCGAGGTTTGAGCACTCACGTTCAGGTAGATGATCTCCGTCAGTAGCGTGCAGATCACAAACACAAACAGCACGTAGAGGAACCACTTGTTGAATTGCGCTTCGCCATTGATCTGCGCCACAATCGCAGACCCCAAGCCCTGGGTACTAACCACGCTCAGGCCGCCGATCCAGCTGCAGATGGTGAGATACACCAGCATGCTCTTCTTGCCGTACCGCGGACCCGCCCAGAACGCGGTGAAGAGGGAACCAACAATGATCACACCCGCGTAGGACAGGAAGCCGGGTTGAAGGACATAATGCTGCATCTCCTGGATATCGGCCACGGCGCTCTGCTCCGGCGCATTGAGGGGGATGATGATGGCGCCCAAGATGCAGATCCCGCACCCGATCTTGCCCACGAAGCTCAGCCGCTCCTTCAGGAAGATGGCGCTCAGGATGGTCGTGATGACCACGCTCAGCGCGCCCAGCGGCGTGACGAGGATGGCGTCGGTGAAGGCGTAGGCGACGAAGTTGCAGATCTCGCCCACGATCATGAGGGTCATGCCGCCCCACCAGTAGGCGTTCTTGAGGTATCCATAGCCTTCGCCGGCTTCCTCGTTGTATTTCACGTTCGCTCGCAGCAGGCCGACTTTCTTGAGCACGAAGGAGACGCCGATGAAGAGGCCGGAGCAGACGGCGAGGCAGATACCGACGATCTTGTAGGAGGCCGGGCGCTGTTTCGCTGTTGCTGCGGCGGTTGAAGTGGAGGATGCAGTGGTTGAGGTGTGCGAGGCGCTGGTCGAGGTTGCGTCGGCGCGAGCGAGGAGGGTGACGGTGGTCGTGATGGTGTGGTAGAGGACTTCCTGGGCGAGCCTCTCCATCACGGCGGTCGTGGGGGGTGGGGGAGGGTGAGGAGAGTGTTTTATCGCGGGCGCGGATGTTGCTGCATAGGTGTATTGATGTCGCAGGTCGTTCAGCAGGTGCTGTATACAACTATTACGTTCGAGACGCCTGGTATCGTGCAATCGTAGCGACCGGGCGCAATCCAATGTGCTTTCCGGCCCCTTCAGCCTGGTTCAGATGCTGCAAGCGCTTATGCCCCCCTTCCTTTTCCGTCGCTAAGCCGGGGGTGAATCGTACAACGAATAGGTGGATGGTGTTGAAGGTTGGTCGTTGTTTGGGGTGTGGGTGGAAGTCGGGAGTAGGAGGAAGGGTGGTCGGGCAGTAGTAGTAGTAGTGGTGATGCTGTTTATCGTCTCACAAGTAGGCCAGCCTTGTCGTCGTCGTGCAGCTAGAACAATGGTGGCGCAGCTGTGGCGTCCTATAAGCGATGTGCGTACGCGACTGAACGGCGTCGGATGGCTTGCGACCCGGGCTGGGTTGAATTACCAAAGTGGTGCGATAGTCACGGACTGCATTTACATGTACATGTATGTACAAGTACTTGTTGGTGCGAATGTGTGTGTGTGTCTCCCGCGAGTAAACAGATGTTGCGCCAGCGTTCAGGGATGCCTCATCAGCCCAGAGGCGCATCCCAGCTCAATCGCCCGCTTGGCTCCACTTGACGCGTGGGGTCTAAGGCAGATTTGGGAATGACAACGGCTATAACGATCGAAGGAGCCTTAACACACTGAGTTCAACGTAGGCCATGTCTCCCAATGGCACCAAGGAAGATATCGGCAATGATACGTCAGCCAGCGTCTACACCGCAACCTCAGTCGACGAGATCCGCGCCGCGCTTGCTGAGCTGCGGCAACGAGACGCCTCGGTAACAGCCCGCCTGGACGAACTGCTCGCCACCCAAAAGGACCTCCACCGCCAGCTCGGCCGCCTGGATCTCGCGCGAGCACAGCTGGGCAGCCAGGTCATCGCTACCCGCAACATCAGCCATGGCCTCCTGGCCCCGGCGGCGGGGACAGCCCACCGCATCAGCTCGGCGGTCAAACGGTTGGATCAGGAACAGGCCGCCGTCAAGGCAACCCTGGACGTCGTAGAGCAGGTCGCCGAACTGAAATCATGTGTCCTCGGCGTCCATGGCTCGATGGGCGCGCCACAGGACTGGGAGACCGCGGCCTCCTACCTCCACCGCGCCTCCAAGATCCCGGACTCGCTCATCGACGGAGCCTTTGCCGAGGAGATTGTGCCTACGGCCGACGTGCCCGATCCGCCACGGCAGACTCTCGAGGCTGCCGCCGAGAGTCTCTGCGGCCTCTTCGTGCGCGAGTTCGACAAAGCCGCGAGCGAAGGCGACGGCGCGGGCGTCACGCGCTTCTTCAAGCTGTTCCCGCTCATCGGCCGCTCGGACGTGGGACTGGATGCCTATGGACGTTACGTATGCTCTGGAATCGCGGCTCGAGCACGCAGTAACATGAGCGGTGGTCAGAGACGCGAGGGGCTGTTCTACGCCAATGTCCTCACGAAACTATTCGAGCATATCGCGCAGATTGTTGATGGGCATGAGCCATTGGTGGAACGCCACTATGGATCCGGAAGCATGACGAGAGTCATCGAGCGCATACAGGTAGAAGCCGATGCTCAGGGCGGTCTCATTCTCGACACGTGGGCGGATGAGCGGCGAATCAGCCGTAAGCTCACCGATGTCAAAAGCTACCCGTTCAACTTTCTCGTGCAGAGCTTCTTGCCCAGTCAGAAACCCAGCATGGGCACGACCCCGCGGACGGGCTCGCCAGCACCGGGTTCTAGCCGCACGAGTGAGGACGAGGGAGTCGACATGAAGGAAGTCGATGCGCTGCTCAACGAGAGCGCCGTTATGCTAGGGCGCTGGTCACTGTATACGCGTTTCCTGGCCGCCAAGACTGCGGCCGCTGCGGAAGATGACACCGACAGCAAGCTCACTGTACCTTCTTTCGTCACGCATAGCACGCTGCAGAAGAAGGTCACAGACTTGCTCCTGGAGCCCTTCAACACCATGGCGACATTTTTCTTTCGTCGATCGGTGGAGAAGTCCTTCCAGCTTGACGAATGGCCCTCCGACCTCTCCCTCAACCCGACCAAACCGCTTGGCAGCAGCCCGCCGTTCGTGACGAGCGCTGTTGATGACGTGATGTACATCGTCAACCAGGTACTGCAACGCACGCTATCAACAAGCCAGAAGGGCGTGGTGTCGAGCGTCGTGCCATCTGTCGGCCGAGTGCTGGGCTCAGACTTCTTCGGGATGATCCAGCGCAGGATGCGGGATGAAAGCTACCCGAAAGCCGCTATACAGGGTGCACTGCCTCCCGAGGCGGTCATCGTCCAGTTCCTGGTACTCATCAACAACCTGAGCATAGCGACAGACTACGTCAAGCGCATCGTCCGGACTTGCCTAGGCCCACCAGTGCAACCGCAGCAGACAGGCGAGAGCCAGAGCGCCCTGGCCGAGACCTTCCCCTTCGGCAACGAGGCTACTGCCGTGGAAAGAGCCCTCCGCAACATGGAGTCCGGCTTCGAAGGCAAAACCTCCGAACTCATCGCCGAAGCCATCGAAGTCCTGCTCAAGCAAGTCATGCGGCCCCGCCTCCGGCCCGTCCTGATCGAGACCTTCCGCGACGTGGACTACGCCCGCGAAGACCCCTCGGACCCGGGCTCCGACGCCGCCGCCGCCGCCGACCACGAGTCCCCCTCCTCCTCCGAAGGGGCAGCAGTGACCCAGCGCTTCGAGCGCGGCTGGCAAGCCTTCACCCTCCCTATCAAACGCATCCTCACCCCCCTCGCCTACGAGAAACTCCTCGCGGCCACTGTCGCCTACCTGGCCCGCGCGCTCGAGAAGCGCATCTGGTCCTTCTACGGCCGCGTCAACGAATTGGGAGCTGTGCGGCTCGAGCGGGATATTGCGGGGATTGTGGCCGCGGCGTCCAGGGGGGGGAAGTACGAGGTGAGGGATTTGTTCGCGCGGTGCGTGCAGATGACGCTGGTTGTGAATATGGAGGCGGATGAGTGGGAGGAGGTGGCGGGGTTGGAGGGGGCGGCGCTGGAGAAGGAGACTGGGGTCAAGTGGCGATTGGATGGGGAGGAGAGGAGGAGGGTGAGGGGGATTGTTGGGGGGAGGGGGTGAGAGATGCTTTTCCCTTGGAGGCTGGTGGGGGCGACAGTCGTTCCTCATCTATGCCTGATATGGTTTGGCCGCCATGTTGACCGCTCCGGCATCCCGCATCCTTCGGCTTCTGAAACCAAGCCCGGCAGCCTTAGCAGCAGACCAGAATATTTCGAGGCCCGTCCAGTACACACCCCAATCCTTTCGGCCACCTGAAGGTCTACCGTTGTCATCCGCGCCTCGTGGTACAAGTGATCTGGCGTGTAAAGCTCCTGGGTCTATCTGGCTGCAGTGAGGCTTGCAGTGAGAACTGCACCATACTACAAGACTTGGTTTAACTCAGTCTCGCTGTCACCCGCTGCTGACCCGGGCGCCTATGCTGCAACAATAATAAAGCGGCGAAGTATCCCGCTAGAGCATCCCTCGGCCCAGCCTTCCATTTGGCTAGGGTAAGCTTGAGGACGTATTGCACATACTAGCGACCTTGATGCGACCTTAGACTGCTCTCAGAGGTCATCGATTCAGAGCGTACAGTCGAGCTTGCGGACGCCAATTTGCTAATAAGGTCAGGCCTTGCATACCCAGGGCAAGCGAGCGCTTCTGCTTTTGGGTGAACAGAAGACGAAAACAGCCTGCGAATGCAGGAGGCTCTCACTGCCCGATCGCGCTTCGCTCTTGGAGGATGCGCTGTCTTCAGCCTTCTTCCTCAGCAGATACTGTACGGTACGAGAACGCACGTGCGGGGGGGCCTTGGTTTCACGACATACACCGAATGCGGGTCGAGTATGCTCGTACTTGGAAGAACCATGCTGGTCTCCCCGAACTACAAAGCCCTTGCGACGCCCCTTCCTCAAGATGTCGTCCGTTCCCCGACAGAAGGGCAAAGAAGCTATGAAGCTCTTCGTCTGCGCCACGTTGGGTTTGGCCGCGTTCGCTTTCGGCCACGACTGGAATCACCCCCCATGCTCCTGCTTGACTGACGCCGAGACGTCCGAGCCGGTCAACGGCTTCAGGATCGTGGCATCGGAGGCGACAGGCTACCAGTCGTGGCGGAGAAGATCATAGCGGAGAACTTCACCTCCATCTCCGACGGCGTCAACTTCGTCGACGGCATACCCGTGAGCTCGTTCCGCCCACCCGCCCCCCCCCTACCTACCTACCCTCCACCTCAACCGCCGCGGAAGCTGACTGAGCGAACAGCTCAACACCACCATGACCACGTCCCCCGCCCAGCTCCTCCAGCAAGAAACGAAGCCCCCCCCACCGGCACCGTGACCGACCTCTTCATCTCCTACACCTGCGACACCATCACCTGGTGTTTCGATTTCGCCACCACACCGCTGCCCACCAGGGGTATCGCCATCCTGTTCGTCAACGCCGAGAGGCAGATTTACCGGGCGTACCGCGAGGTCAACAGTGCGGCGGTGCTGTGGAATCTGGGACGGCCGGAGTGTCGGGCGGGCTTCACTGTGCTGGTGGGGGATCAGGGGCTGGAGGCGGGTAATTCGACTTGCGCGTCGCGTTTGGAGGACTAGGGTTGGAGGGAAGTACTGTATTGATGATCAGATCAG
Source organism: Friedmanniomyces simplex (assembly GCA_005059865.1). Lineage (NCBI taxonomy): Eukaryota > Fungi > Ascomycota > Dothideomycetes > Mycosphaerellales > Teratosphaeriaceae > Friedmanniomyces > Friedmanniomyces simplex. Next base: position 30,876 of record NAJQ01000145.1, read on the forward strand.
GCCGCATCGGCGGTGGCGAGCCGGATTGTCGCCCCTTGGATGTCCTATGAGGTATGCAATTGACAGCGAAGTTGAAGAGTGCTGCAGGTCCCTATCGCCGAGATGTAGCGGATAGGGGTGAACAAGTTGCCGGAGGAGGGACTACTTCATGAGTCCCGGTTTTGTTTACTCGCGTTCATGCATACTCGGACTCGCCAGTAGTGGCGATAGAGCATGCTATCTAGCTGTGAAGCCATGCCATGCCAACTGTCATGTATTGCACCCTCGTCCAGATCACTCGTCCAAAAAAAACGACTGCCTCACACTCTCCCGTGCACGGACATGCCCACTAATTTTCTGCACCTCTTCCGAACATGACTGTTGCTCAAGGTACCTCAATTCTGCACTTGTCATGCAACGAGACCACCAACATCTCGCCCAGCAATCGATCCAACATGCCGACTCTCTCCTTCGTCACCGTCGACGTCTTCACAACCTCTCGCTTCGCGGGCAATCCCCTCGCCATCGTCCACGTACCAGAAGGCCAACATGTCTCGACCGAGCAGATGCAAACCATCACCCGCGAGTTCAACTTCTCGGAGACCGTCTTCCTGCATGAGCGTGCTGGAGAGAACAAGGACGACCCAGAATGGCGCGTCCGCATCTTCATGACCGCCACCGAGCTGCCATTCGCCGGCCACCCTACGATCGGGACAGCCTGCTATGCACTCGGGACTCTTGCCAACAACGCCCCGAATGGCAAGCTCCTTTGTAATGCTGGCCCGATAGGTTTAGACTACAGCGAAGGCGTGGCCAAGGCCTCGATACCGCACAACATCCACATCCACACCGAGTCCAAATTCACCGTCGAGCAGCTTCATGAGCAACAGCCAGCACTGGCACATCGGAAACCGCCTCACGCGATGAACGTGGTGAGCCCGGTGAAGGGCATGAGTTTCATCATGATCGAGCTGGACAGTCTCGAGGACCTGGCCGAAGTGAAGACCAGCGGCGTGAAGCCCGTTGCCAGACTCGACGCCGGCTGGGACACCGGCTTCCTCGCCAGCTACTTCTACGTCGTGATGCCGCAGGTCGGTCAACGGCCTGATCCTAAGGGCCATCCGATCAGGACTCGCATGATCGAGGGAGCGCTGGAGGATCCGGCGACGGGGAGTGCGGCTTGTGGGCTGTGTGCGTATCTCACGTTGGAAGGACGGGTCGATGACCGGTCGTTTGCGATCACGCAGGGGGTGGAGATGGGCCGGGAAAGCGAGATCGGGGTCGCTGTGACGCTGAGGGAGGACTTCAAGGCCGTTGATAAGATCGAATTGAGTGGTTCGGCGGTGAAGGTGATGGAGGGGAGGGTGCATTATGACTGACCGATGGGCAACGATTGGTATACGGACCGGTGATGGCCTGCACTGCCGCACCAGTCTCCACAGCGATGCAGTACAATGTATGACTGGGTGTAATTGCACCAGCACAATGCTTATACGTTGCTGCGGAGAGCGTGCTTCTAGTACATGCTGGACCACGTCCCCAAGACTCAGCAACCTCCTACCAAGCTGGTGCAAGAAGTACAGCAGCGTCAACGAATTTGTTGTATGGGAGAGGCCGACAATGATCGTAATAATTATGTATTGGCTACATAATCACAGTTCTCTCGCCACCCGTTCCAACCGGGGCAAAGCCTTCCCCACGCGTCTGACCTGCTCCCTGCCACCATACAGCTCCTCAGCATGCCGCTGGCGCATCATCTTGTCGTACGCATGCCGTATACCCACCGTCAAGCCCCGGACGGCCTCGCGGAAGCCTGCCACCAACCCGTCACCGCCCGCAGCGGCCTCCGTGGCTTCCATCTGCAGCAGCTCCACCCACCGCTGCGCATCCACCCGTCTGACAACGTGACCAGCCAAGCCGAGAGTCTGCTTGCCGTCCGGCAGTCTGAAGACCAGATGCGGCGTCCCGGAGCTCATGTACAGCGCGTCGCCCGCCCGCAAGACCCTGTACCGCCACCTGTCGTCCGGCTTGATGGTGCCGTTGGTAACCGCTCTGGCATCGTCCACCGACGGCCGCGGCAGGTACCCAAACCCCATCTCGCCTTCCACACAGGACAGCCAGGTGCCGAACCCCCACTGGTCGAGGTGAGGCGCCGTCACCGCCCCGGCTTCCGCCAGCATCACCGTCCCCTGCCACTGCCGCCAAGCCTGCTGGATCTCGGCGTACTCACTCACGGTGAGGTGGTGCTCGTCACAGCACGCACCTTCGCCGTTCGTCTTGGCGTTGGGACAGTCGGCGTGGCAGAGGGTATCGCCCACGGCGTCGAGCAAGAAGCGGATGACGTCCCGGAGGAGATTGCAGCACGGCTGCTGCACGAACGTCGGCATCCCCGTGTGATGGAAGGGGAACGCCATATCCGGGAAATTCCACGGCGAGCCGGCCACGACGCGCCCGTTCGTCCGGAAGCGCTCGCGGATCTCGTCCAGCGTCGGCGGGCTGCGGGGGGTGTCGCCGCAGTGGCCCTCGAACTCCTCGGACGGATCGGCGAACCAGTCGAAGATCTGGTCGATCGGCCGTTGCGCCGAGTCGGTCTCGAGGATGCTGGCTGTATTCGCGCCATTGGCGACGAATACCGGGGCGTCGATGGGCTCGGTGCTGGCGAGAAGGGCGCGGGCGTGCGCGGCAGAGAGGACAAAGGCGTCGGTCGTCTCGGCGTCGAATTGCTCGCCGCTGGTATACTGGCGCCGGGTATGCTCGGCGGAGGGCGATTGGATGTCGCGGAGAAAGCGGAGAACCTTCCGGGTATTGTCTCGTTTGATGCCCTTGAGCTGGGCTCGAGCATCCCGGAGAAAAGCCTCGTCGTCCGGTTGCGCCGGTTGGTGTGCTCGCCTTCGCTTCCGGGCCAGACGAGGTGGACGACCGGCTGGCTCCGCGGGATCGTCTGCTCGCTTGCGCTTGCGAGACGCTCTGTCGTCCGGCACGACATCGGCCCAGCGCGCACCGCCAGCTTTGTAGCCGGTGCTGACGTGCTCCGGTACCGTCTGGCTGCCACCCAGCCGCTCTGTCCCGTCGACCGCGAGACGCTCGACCTCCCGTCCGGCACGCTTCCTGGCCTGTCTCGGCTTCGTCTGGGTGCCCTCGCTGGGCTTGCTGCTGCGGGTGGTGACCATCTCGACCAGCGAGAATGGGATGGGATGATGTGAGAGCAGACGGAAAGCAGGGCGAGGGGGGTTGTGAAGGGGCGTGAGTGGTGCAATGCGAGACGATGTCTCGTGCAGAATCGGAAGGAGACTTATACTCACTTGTCTCTATTGTGCTGCGATAACAACGTGCCATTGACGCAGATGCTATTGTTCGAACATCAGCGGTTCCAGAACCGTCTGTCCGTGACAATCAGAGGTGGAGTTTGTATTCACTTGTGTGAAGTGAGGTTTAGATGGCACGTGACGTCCAACTCCTCAAGCGCGGCCACCAACATCCCGCCGAACCCACGTAAACTCGAGCTGCGGTACAGCCTCCCGAGAACATGCGAGGGCGCGACTAGCACGCTGAGAAAGGCTGAGGCATTCCCCCATATTGCAGCTTTCTCGGTAATCCTGCAACATGATTCTGCTCCTGTACCGACCATCAGCAGCAATCCCACAACCTTCACAACAAGGAGACCGTACTCACCCTCCCAGAAACCCTCCTCACACCCACCCCACCAGTCCCGCCCCAACCCCCGCCATAACAGGCACAAACATCCAATGCTTCGTCCACTGCCCTCTCCCAATCGCACTCCTCTGCGCAAACCCATCCACCGTCGCCAGCCCCGCGCCCATCAAAACCAAAGACCCCAGCAACTTCTCATCACCCCTGTACCACGCGCCCAGACACGCGGCGCCGACGAAGATATCCCGGATCCCGAACGAGCGCATTTGGTTTGTCGCGATTTTGCGGTCTGCGGGGGAGGCGGGGAGGGGGAACTCGAACATTTTCTCTAGCATGAAGGAAGGGTTGGAGAGGGCGAGGGAGCCGAGGCCGATGGGGAGGAGGGAGATGATGAGGGCGGTGGTGGAGAGGAGGGAGGAGGAGGGTGGGGGAAGGATGGAGGTCATGTTTGCTGGGTTGTAGTGTAGTTTTTTCCGCGCGATGGTGGTTCTGTTGTGAGAGGAGGGCGAAGGAGAGGAGAGGGGGAGTTACTTAGCTGGGCTGGAGGGATGCGAATCCGTGAGTAGATGTACCTGGCGTGCACCGGCATTACCAACACAATGCACTTACGTCCGCTCTCCGAGCGCTGAGCACGGAAATGCTGCTAAAAGTGCGCAGAAGGCCGGGGTCTAGGTACGGCGGATGTAACTGGACTGCACCGTGTTAGTAATAATTCATGGTGCACGTTGATGTGGTGGTCGCGTCGCGTCGCAAGCTGGGCTGAGCTGCATAAGGTACTGTGATAACGCGAGTGCGGTTGCGGGCGCGCTTGGGATTTTCGGGGCCGAAAATCTTAATGCGATGCTCGTCGCAATGAGGCAGTGGACCAACGGCAGCATCATACGATATTCAACGTCTCAGCATACTCGCTTTTCATAGCATTGCTGGATCACATAGCAATGGCGCCTCGGCGTCTCCGCTCCGCTCCGCAGACACACAGCACGCCACCCACCCTGACTCACACACACACCGCATCATCCCAGCTTCTCCGCCGTCGCCATCAAACTCCCAATAAACGTGACAATCAACCGACTCCTCAAACTCGTAATATCCTCCGGCACCAACCAGATCGTCGCGCCCATCTTCCGCGCAATCGAAATCGCCAGCTTAGCATTAGCATACTTCTCCTCGTCCGTCCGCCCATTCGCGACCAAGTCGTAATCCACATAACTGCTCTTCATCCCGCTCAGCACATCCAACAACGGCACCCCCGTGGCCAGCGAGCTATCCTTGAAACTCCGGATCTGGTGCTTCCCGCCCGCGCCCTTCGACGACGTGGCGTTGGCCCACTGCACCATGTCCGAGTCCGAGATCTCGCGTTTGCCCATGCGCTGCGCGAGCGAGGCGAGGGTGTTGGTGATGTCCTTGCGCATGAGCTGCCACACCATGCCGAGCGTGAGGGTGCGTTGGCCGTCGGTGATGTCGGCACCCTGGATGCCGACGAGGGAGAAGCGGTTCTGCTTGCCGATCTCGACGGCGTAGTTGGTGTTCTCCACGGCCTTGAAGCGGCCCATGCCCGATTTGATAGTCAGATAGGTTTCGTCCGGGTCCTGGCTGGCGGGCGTGACGGCGTTCGCAGGGGGTTTGTTGACGTGCTTCCAGTTCACTGAGCCGGGTATTACCTTATCGTAGGCTTGTAGCAGGACCGTGCCGTCTTTGAGGTCGTCGAAGAATGAGACAACCGCTGGCTTGACGTCGAGGGAGTTGAGCCAGAGCGTGAAGACGCGTGCTTCCCGCTCGCCTTCTGCGTCGAAGTCCTCAATCTCTGCCTTCTCTTCCTCAGTAATGGGATCCAGACCCGGGTGGTTGTTGAAAAGATTGGCGACGAACGCAAGGTTGAGCTTGGGATTGCCAGCAACGAGCGAGGTAGGAGTGAGGAATTTGCGGCATGGCGGGTCGAGCTTGTCAGAGTTCTGTAGCACCTGTTCCGCGCGCTGGTGTAGGTCGGAGGTCTGCAGAGGGTTGCGGGAGCAGATGTTGGGTGCAAGCTGATTGAGGAGGACCGTGTAGTTCTCGCCGTCTTTGACATCGTTCGAAAAGTTCTTGACTCTGCGAAAATGTCAGCGCACTCTTCATCAGCCAGTCGTCCAACTCAACTTACGTCCTGTGCCACTTGGCGTTCTTGAGATGGTAGTTGAACCATCTGAGCAAGATCTGCTCTGGCGGTAACCGCAAGAACTGCTCCAGCGTCTCGCCATCCTCCAGCAACCTGTACAGCTCCGGATGCAGCTTGATGTCGATCTTGCCGAGCAGTCCTCGCCTGATGATCTGCCAGATCAACCCCAGTATCAGATGCTCCCTCACCTCTATGATGTCGCCCGAACCAATGTTGACCACGCTGCATCCTATGCCTTTCGCAGACTCAATGACGATGTTGTTGTTCTCCGTCATGTGAAACGTATTCAGCTGCTTGATCTTCTTGCCGACTCTGTTCAGCACACGCTCGTCGATGGTGTCCGGCACGCTGTCGTTGATGAGCTTGGCGAGTAGCAAGCCGTCCTTGCATAGATCGAACATCTCAAAGGTGTCGAGCGGAAAAGGAAGCAGGTGGCCGATATCCGGGTCGCCGGCAAGCACGGCGTTGATGTGGGAGGTGAAGGCCGTCCGCTCGTCCTCGTTGATGGTATGCTGGCTACTACCCGTCGCTCCCCCAACGGTGATCCGTCCTCCGCCATGACTGCTTTTGCTCGCATGCTGCGGTGCCTGCGGTGATGCTGTTGCTCCTCCACCCGCAGCATTGCTGAAGCCCCGTGACCGTTGCGGACCGGTGCCCACCCGCTGCTGTTCTGGACTGCTCTGCCGTAGTCGCGCAATGAGGTCGACATAGTCCTCCAGCTCCACATGCCGCGAGCTGCCCACTTCGACCTCCCTCAGTGCCTGCCGCACCACATCGTATGGTTGTCGCTCCGTGTTCTGCGCAGACTTGATCGCTGTACCCTCGTCCACCCAGCCTCGGTCGTCGACATCGAGCTTGCGGAACGCGTCGGTGAGCCCGAAGATGTCTGACTGCTGGAATTGAGGGTATTTCCTGTGTTTCTCATGTCAGCGCAAGCTGTTTGTTGCGCTCAAGGACTGCTCGGAACGTACTTTTGCAGCTTGAGGACGTTCATCGTGAGCGGTGTTTCAACGTGTGGCGTGGGCAAGTTTGTCGTCCATCAACAACTTATGTGAATCTGGCAGCCTTCAGTGCCTCAAAGTGTTGCGCGTCCGCAGCAGCAATGAAATCTGGGATGACGTTCCGAAGGGTCCGCTTTCGCGTGGCGGGGCAGGCGCGAGGGAACCCAAAGCAGGAAGGAGTGGACGCCAATATCATGCCTAAGGCATCAATCAATATGGGAACAACGCGTCTCCCTCCCTCGCTCGTCGACCGCCCAGATTCTTGTCCCAAGGACTCATGGACGACGACATCGCCGACATCCTCGCCTCGGTGTCCGCTCCACCCCTCCCCCAACGCACCCTCGATCTCCAAGCCCTCACGCGAGCATGGGTCACCGAGCGTACGGCGCCAGAGCTGCTCCCCTACCCGACGGAGTTGGTTGAGCGCGTGATGGAGCGGGTAGGGAAGCAAGTATGTGGACGGACATGACACTTCAGCAGAAGGATGTTGTTGACGAGAAGGCGATATAGTAGATATCGACCATCGAAGACATGACCGGGACCATGGACCCGCAAGCCAACTTCACGCTCGTGATCCTGCAGACCGAGCTCGAGCGATTCAAGTTCCTCGTGCGCTCCTTGGTCCGGGCACGAATAGCAAAGGTACGGCCAGCAACTATAGTCCCAGTGGTATCCCCAGAGTACCCGTTGAGAGCCTAACTATATACCAGATCGACGCCTACCCCCACCACTACCTCACCCTCCCCGCCCTCCTCTCCCCCCTCGAGCGCCAATACCTCGCCTCCCACCAAGCCCTCCTCTCGTCCCACTACAGCACCTCCTTCCTCTCGACTTTCCCGACCAACCTGCAGAAACTCGACGACACCGCGGGAGGCATCAGCATGGTCGACAAACCCGACGAGGACGCCGCGGTGTTCTGCCGTGTGCTGAGGGATGCCGGGGTCGTGGAGATACAGGGGCCGAGTCAGGTCAGCGAGGCCGAGTTGAAGAGAGGGGATGTGTGGGTGATGAGGTGGAGTACGGTGAGGGAGGCGGTGAGGAGGGGGGATGTGGAGTTGATCTAAGGTTTGAGGAGGGTGGCGTTGAGCAAGGCAGGCAGGCAATGATATCCGAGGGGAAGCAGGCGCAGAAGCTGTCATGAAGGTCGTGAATTGCTATCTATAACCGAGTATCGAATACCACAATCGCAGCTCGATATTCGTGGTACTACTACTGAGACCAACGCCCTGACGGCGGGTATGGGAAGCCATCTCGACGTAAGGACGTAGGAGGTCGTACTCATCCGCGCCAGCCAGCCGAGTTTGGTTACAAGACTCCCATCGTAAAATGCTCATCCCTCAATACTTCTTCAACCACCCCAGCATCTGCCCAAACGCCTCCTTCTGCTTTCCCACAATCCCCTCGTCCGCATAATCCCCCAACACCGCAAATCCATGCGGCACACCTTCATACACCTCGACCTCATGCTCCACCCCTTTCTTCTGCATCGCCTCGACGCCCTGCACCCGCACATGATCCGGGAACAGCGGGTCGTCCTTCACAGCCACCACGCACATCGGCACGCTCACGCCCGCCAGCTCCTCAGCCGTAATCTGCGTCCCATGCGCTATAGCCCCGCACTTGATCTGCGGGCCTTGCTTCGCCATGCCCTCCTCCGCCTGCGTGTCCGGCGCGCGCTGCCCGGCCGCGACATCCTTGTGCAAGTCCGCGCTGAGGAGGAGGACGTACTTGGCGCCGAAGCAGTAGCCCACGGCGTAGATGCCTCCGCCGCTACTCACGGCATCGGCGTATTCCTCTTTGACGGAGGTGATGACGTGGTGCAGGATGGGCAGGACTTTCTCCGGCGTGTGGCGGGCGAGCCACATGTCGATTGTGAAGCTCTTGGCTACCGACGCGACGCCGAGTTTGACTTGCTCGATGAGGCTCGGGTGGGCTTCGGCGGGGGTCGTGGAAGTGGTGGTGGTGGGGGCGGGGTCGCCGGCGAATCTGTAGGGGTCTCTGTGTGAGCAGCTTGTGCGCGGGTGGTGGGAGGATGGGGAGATGTACTGGTCGGGCATGACGACTAGGAAACCCTCGGCCGCGTATTTGTCCGCTTGGAGCTGGTTGTTCGTGCTGTGAACGCCCGTGCCGCCCGTCAGGAGCAGGAGGAGCTTGCCTGAGTTGTGGGGGTAGTCGGAGGGTTTGGAGACGTAGACTTCAATGTCGTTGTATTTCGTGATGTCCTGCGTACGTTCTCAGCTATCGTGCTCAAGCTGGATATACCACTAGGGGTGCAACATACGCCGGTAGGAGTCTGGCCGGCAGCTGCAAGCCTGTCAGCCTGCACTCTCCTTGCTGTTGGTCGTGTCTGGGGCTGTGGGAGGAGTACGCGCGGGTCTGTCCGTCGTGCAATGTTCCTACATCTCATTAGGGCCGTCCAATGACTACTATGCTACTTGTTGTCTTGCTTACTCCCATACTGGCAGCACCCTGATCTGGCTTGCTGTCTCCCGGTATGCCGCTCGTTGTCTGCCCCTCTTGAGCATCGCTCTCCGGCGCTCTGGTTGCCACGTCTTCGTCGGCCATATTATGGTCTGAGGTAGCCGTTCAAAGGAGGATCGGATCTAATCGTGAGGTGTGGTCGTCGTCTCGAACTGCCGACGTGAAGTCCACGAAACGCGTGTGGAATAACCCCGCCACGAGTGGCTGAACAACCTTGACTTCACTCTTCAACAACGATGCAGAAACAACAACACCTTGGGCCGATATGAGGCTTTCTTGCAGACCTCATGGCCCCGGAACGTCTCCGTACCTGCTATCTAGTCATTCCATTGTACTTTCCGCGAAGCAAGCAGTGTCTCCCTTCGCCAACTCTTAGGAAGCATCTCAGCCAAAAGCACATGCACTGGAGGGCCTGCCCAATCTCGACCATGATGGCCCAAGAACCTGATTGGATACGTGCTGGGCCTTTCGTCTTCCGACACTGCTTTTGTGAAGCCTGATCTCGCGATACTCGCACAAGACAAGCAAGTTCACTCCCCTACCACCTACTCCCGCATTCACGTTCCGTACCTGACACGACACTTCGTCGACCCGACCTGCACGTCAAAAATGAGCCCGTAGCCGTACTTCTGAAAGCACTGCACCATCTTCCTCCTTTGTTGAGCTCTTCAGCATGTCCGTTCTGTACCATCGAGCCTCCTAAAATCAGCATGCAAGACACTCCCCCGACGGGGCGCTACAACTGAGCTTCGAACAGCAAGCAGACATCTTCATTGCTCCTCTGGAAAACAAGAAGGAGCGCGGCCAGCTGACCGGCTACACGCTGAGCTTCTACGTCTCTCTGGGAATTGTCGACCATGAGCAGTACGCCATCCGCTGCCTAGCCTCAATTCAGCCCAGGACTCGCGAGCAAGGTCATCTCGCGCTGCAGTGTCCCAAAAAAATCCGACCTCGAATTCCCGGCCGGATTTTCATGGCATAGCGCCCGCTTTCTTCTGTACGTGTAAGCTGAAAGAAGAGTGACGGCACCATATGATGTAAAGACATACGCACGTGCCAGCTCTTTCATTGCCCTATAGCAGAACGAGAACCTTCCCATACTCCTTACCCCACCTCATTTTCATGCAGGGCTTTGGAGACGTCACCAACGGGCGTTTGTCGTAGCCGTTCTCTGCTGTTTCCATAAAGGTAACGTGCTGGACTCGCTCCTTCCCCTTCTAGCTACGCTCTGTCAGAGCTTCACTCCCGTTGCCTTAGCACTCCGCCAAGCCCACCCTTCAGCGCACCACATCTTATACTCGTAAGGTTTCCTTCTATAGCCCTTGTACATACACCGCCTTAGCTTCTCTGCCCTACAACACACCTAAAAATGTAGGAGCTGATCTTGATTTAGTGACGAGGAGATACCTGACACGGCTGTCTAGATACATCAAAAAAAACCACAGGAAGTCTCGCGACTCCCCGAGCCGCGAAAGCATGGTATGCCACCATCCCCTCAACGCCATGTCACCCCTAAGGTGCGTCAGCTGACCTACTCGCGCCCCCAGAACTGCTCCTAGCACCTAGAGAGCCCACCCCCGCCTCGCCTCGAGGGCATCTCTATCATTCAGCTGATGGCAGCGACCTGGAAAGACCCTAGCCCAAGAACAACATGCTGGGGTCGCTCCTTCCCTTTTCAGCTGCTGTCCGTTTGAGCCTTGGCACGTCGCCAAGTCCTCCGTTTGCACCCACCATTATATATCTTGACCTGAACTTGACCCCTGCAAGCTCCTCATATGCATCATTCTTGCTCACCACACTCGCGCCCGACCGCCTTAGCACAACAAGCAAGACAGAACATTTAACAGTGTAGGTGCTCACGTCAACTCGGCGTAGCGGGGAGAGCTGGCAAGGGCCGTTCAGATATACCACCCTCTACACCAGAAAGCAAGCCGTCGAACTCGGCCTCAAAACCATGGTATGGCACACTCCCCTCGACACCGCACCGCCGCTACGGTACCGTAACTGACCTACCCCCTCTCCCAGCAACGTGCCGAGCTACCAGAGGATCCGTCGCAGGCCCGTCTCGACCTCGACGAAGTGCCTACCAAGCAGCTGATGGCGGCTGCCTGGGCGGGTCTGATTCGGGACGGCAAGACAGAGGCCGCGGACAAGGTGGAGAAGACGGGGAAGAAGACGTACGGGGACGACATCTTCCAGACGGCGATGGCGGCGGCGTCGGGCGGGAGCGGGATGATCGGCGAGGGGGATGGGACTGCTTGATGGGGGGGGCTCGTCTGATTACGGTGCGCTCATTGCTCGTGAAAGATCTTACATGGGGGCATTGCCTAGAGGGTATACCAGACCACTCTTCCTGCTCTCCGCAGTGGCGTAATTCCCGAACGCCGCGCAAAAAAATCCATCCCAACCATACCAATATGACGGGCGCGAGAGGTCAAAAGTCCGCGCTCAAATAGTCAATTTCCCGTTCCTTGTGGAACTCGCTCAAGCCCGCACTCCATGGCTCGACTACCAAGATGTTAGTCTGTCCGCCCAAACCAAACGAATTGATAGACTCACCATTCTCCTCCTTCGTCTCCCTCTCCGCGCCCGCGCCTACAGTCACGACCGAGTCCGCCCGATCCCGCAACGTCATGTACGTCGGCCGCCGCTCCATCGTCGAATGCGGATCCACAGCCACCGGCGCCGTGCTCTCCTTCCGACTCCACACCTTATCAAGCACACTACTATGCGTCGGCGCCTTGGCCAACGACAACTGGCTATCGCTACTCGCGTACCCACTCCGATTGTCGAAACCGGGTGGGAAAAGATTCAGGTCGAAGTTCTCCTTCTCCGTCGCCACGTACTCGTTGATGATGTTGAGCTTGTGCAGGACGTCCGGGTGGAGGTCCTTGCCGCGGTGCGTGGAGACGTGGTCGAGGAAGATGGCCGTGCCTTTCCAGACGCGGCCCTCGGCGTGGCCTTGCGAGAAGATGCAGATGGGGCATTGGAATTGGTATTGCCGGGCTGTGACTGCGGGCTGGCACATGTGGCTTTTGGCTGTAGAGACCTGTCAGTACGACTAAAACTAAATATAGTGGTGGTTGATGGGGTTGGATTCGCCACCTACCCAGAAACACCCACCGGCACTGCAGCCCCAACTTCTCATCCTTCATCACCACCTTCCACACGAAATCCACACTCACATGACCCTGGAACGCACACCCCTTCTCCGCGCACCGGAACGTGCTCACGCCGCTCGCGGAAAAGGAGTCGTGGTAGTCGGTCCGCTTCTTCAGCGACGTCTTCTTATCGCCGTTCTGCAGCTTCACCGCCGAGGGGCAGAAGCCCATGAATTCATTCTCCTTGCAGGGCGTGGGTAAGGCGTCCATGATTCCCGCGCTGTCTCGCCGCCGCCCGTAGATGTCGGGGAGATTGGTGGCATTTGCGACGGGAGAGTGTCAGTGGCGGTGGACAGCGGTGGACTAGTGATACCGTTGCGGGCCAAGCGGTGGTGCCAGTAGTGGTACGTATAGACGCGCACAGTCAGGCGGACGGATTGGGTTGGAGGGGCGAGCGATGACGGCAGGTTGTGCCGCTGAGGCTGAAAGTGCGTCGGCTAAACGGGCCATGGTCTTTGGTGGTCTTGCTACGGAATAATGTATCGGGCCGGAACGTCGACTTCACGCACAGTAGAGCTCCCGTGGTGCTGTATGGTGATTGCTACAGGTACTAGCTCGTCACACCCAAGCATCTTTGTACCTCGTCCCTGTACCACTCGTTGCGTCTTCTCTTCTTCTTGTCACTCCCTTGTTGCCTTGAGCGGGGTGTGCAAAGACGGCGAGGTTGGCACATATGCGCGGGTAGCTTCGCAGAAGGCGCGCTCTCAGGGGTTGGTTGGCGGAAGATACTGGAGAAGACAGACATCGGGATTCACGAGGAGTCTGCAGGCATTTGGCAGATGAGTGAGGATGGCGGACAGCAAGCGCAATAACGCGGCGGCGGGAAAGGTGGCCATGCCCAAGACGGGCGGCGGTGGTGGTGTTGCGCCGGTGACGTCGCCATTGCCGGATATACATGAGGCTATAGCGAAGGCTATCGGAGCGCAGTACGTTGTGGACACGGTCGAGACTGGGTGGGTCGTTGGAGGATGGCTGGGGGCTAATGATCAAGCGCAGCATCAAAGTCACCACCACCGCGCCGGACTCCAAGACCTACGAGGGTAGCCTCTACACCGCCGACCCCATCACGAACCTCCTGGTGCTCAACATGCGCGCGACAGCGGCGAAGACGGCAGTAGAGATCGCGAGTCAACCAGGCGACTATCGTGTGATGCCCATCTCGCGAATACAGACCTTCCAGATCCTGTCGCTGGCGAGTGGGGACGCCGACCTCACAACTGCGAGGCCGAAGGTCGCGGAAATGGATATCAAGCGTCAGGAGAAGCGGTGCGAGGATCGCGTGGCAGCGCTGAAGGAGCAAGAGCGGAATAGAGGCAAGGGCGTTACGAAGGAAGGGCAGGCGATTTTCGACGCGCTCAAGAGGATGTACGTTCGCATACACGAACTCCACGTGTGCTATTACAAGGTGCTAATGTATGGCCGCAGCAATATGCCCATCCACTGGCACAACCGAGAGATGATCGTCTTCGACTCCATCATCGTAGCGCCGCCCTACCGCGCCGAGGACTGCAAATGCGCGAATGAAAAGCAGGAAGTGCTGATCCGCGTCAAGAAGGCATTGGAGGGAGAGAGAAAGAAGCTGCAGGAAAAGGAGCGCAAGACGCCGGTACCCAGCGGTCCGCGGAAGGGCGGCTGATAGGCACGCATGCTCGCGGACGGAGATGCCAAAGTCACATTGAGAGACACGATCAAGCGCAGAGAGACTCTGCGCTACCGGGTCGGAGATTCGAAGGCAGCAGCCGCTCGCGACGGTGTTCCGAGAGCGGCTCAACGTGGTGAGTCGAGATGATACCCTTGTTGATAGTATTGCATTAGCGCCGTATATCGATCGACCTGCACCGCTTGAGCACCGGCTGCCATGACTACGTGTTCTGGTTTCGGTGGTCCGTGCCATGGAGCGTGGTAGAGAGCCTCGCATAGGTGGATGGCCTCTATACTCACCGCATCGCAACGACTGCTTGCTCAAGGCAAGACGTTGCGATCATGTGAGCAGAGGCGACTTTATCTTATCAGCGCGAGAATTGCCCAGCAGCAAGTAAGAACGAGGAAAAGCCGTGCCATACTCACTGGGCCCAGGCTCGGCGAACCTCCTGATGTCGTGGTGGCCGCAGGCGGCGAACCTGTACCGCCGACGCTCCTGACCGGCGCAGGCGTCACTGTCCCAGGTGCTGGAAGCAGCACCGTGGACGAGCCATCGATGAGCAGCCCGCCCGCTCCCGTCGCATCGCTGAATGCTGAGAACATCTGACCATCGATCGTACGTACCTGCTCGGGAGCGAGCGTAATGCCGTTCACGACTTCATATCCCGACGAGAGGCCGTGCGCGGCGAACGTCGGCCCGGAAACTATGAAGACCGTGGATGTAGGCACATTTTCCGGATTCAGAAGAGCGATAGTGCTCGTCCAATCAACCATGAGCCCCGACGACCCATTGCTGATGAGCTGACCGCCGATCGTGACTGCTTGGACATGAAACAGCGTGACGCCATTCAGGACATACGCTCCTTCGGGACTGCGTAGGCCGTGAGAGTCAAGGTGTGTCGACAATACGTGATAGGAGGCACATGCATCACCGACGGGATGTGATGTCGCCACAGCGCCAAGAAATTTGAAAGTGGAGCTCGGTACCGAAAATCCTCTTTCACGATCCAAGACGTCCACCACGAGCGAACCTTCAACAACGTCGCTTGTCAGATGCAATGAACGCTCAATGCGAGCCTCGCTTCATACTTCATAGACCAAGATCCGTAAGGCCGATCAAAAGCATTGCTCTCCCGTGTCCCGTCCTCGTACACCCGGCCACAGCGTTACTGAGAAATGCCACCGAATTGAGTTATACAATGGAAGAGAGAGCCGCGGGCACTTTTTAGAGCGCGCTGCAGTTGTGGGAAGCACGCAGTAAGCCGAAAAAGAGCCTGAGTAGTACATCCCACGGATCGCACTGGAGATCGCTACCTATCTCCAAGACACTGGTAGGAGCCAAGATTGCTCGCTCTGCTTGGCCGTGGGGGACTGAGAAGTAGATCCTGCCTTAGCAGGAGTTGAACGAGATATTCCGATGCCAGACTGGGAGTGAGTAGGGTCTGCATGGTGCACCCAGGCAAACCCGGGGACTGCATACCACTCTTCTGCTGACTCCCGTGGTACTGATACGCCGTGGCGTTGAAGGATTGGCATTTTCGGTAATCGGAAGCTCCCTGACGCTTGACTGTCCTCCTTGCAAAGCATGTACTCCGGTGTCTATAGCCGAGACCGTTCACCTGTCTTGGGACAGTAATCCCGCCAGCACCAACAGCCCGCCCGAGCATCACAAATCGTTGTGGAAAGTCGGCGGAGCTTGCCATGACATCCCGCTAATCTTCGGACCCAGCCATTTCAGCGCAAGCACCGGGATGAAAAAGGCGATGTTCAGGAACGCGAACGTAAGCCAGGCGTATTCAATGTTAATCTTGTTCGCCAGGGGGATGGCATAAAACGAAATGAGAGCCGAGAAGCCGTTGCGCGTCAGATTGAGGAAGCAGGAGATCTCCGCGCTCTGCGGCTTGAAATAGTCGGTCGTGTAGGCGTAAGTGACCGTCGTCGCGGCCTGCAAGCCGAGATTGGCGAGTCCCATGCCGAAAGCGGGTCCTATCCACGGGACGGTCTTGTGATGGAAAATGCAGGTTCCTTGGATGATGACGCCTATGGGTACCAGGAGGCTGAGCCACAGGCCGTCCAGACGAGCCTCCGGCCGCCGCTCGCCGCCATGTCGCTTGGCGTACCTCGATACCAGCCAATCTGTGAACCAGCCGGTACTGGCTTCTCCGATGAAGCAGCCCACGAGTAATGGAATGCTCAGGATCAGTCCCGTCTGCGACAGATCGAAGTGGTAGTTCTTGGCAAAGAGTTGCGAGCCGGTCGAGGCGAAGAGGACCGAGCCATAGCCGAAGCACGTCATGTAGTAGAGAGCTGGCAGCGTGATCGTAAGGTATTTCGCCATGTAAAGTGGTCTCCAGAAGTCGCCGAGCTTGATCTTGCGTTCGGGCAGAGTGGCTCTGAAGAGAAGCAAATCAAGGAAGGACTTTGACTTGTTGTGAACCGTGCCTCGAGGGTACAGCGTCTCCGGTAGGGCAACGGCCGTGACAAGGAAGGTTGCGATTTGAATGTAACCCTAGCATCGTCGAAGTCAGTCGTGTGACACCCAAGTGTGGCAAGTCAGCTTACGGGTATCGTATAGCACCACCGCCAACCAAGGTACTGCGCGGAATCAGCCATTAATATCTCACACACATAGTGTATGCTTCGGTCATACCTGGGCAATGAACCCGCCCATCAGGGAGGCCGTATGGGGACCATTCGTGAGGAAGAAAGTCCAGATACCCATGTAGAAGCCACGTTCATGCATAAAGTACATATCACAGATCGAAGCTGGGCCGATCGTCGCGGGACTGCCAGCAAAAATGCCAACAAAAGCCCGGGTCGCCATCAGTCCGCCCCACGACGGACTGAACCCCCCAGCTACATTGCAGATGCCGGCGACGAGGTTGCCAATGAGGTAGACTGGCCGTCGTCCGTACGTGTTCGCAAGCGGCACTGCAAGAAGGGGTCCCACGGCGGCGCAGATGATATAGATGGTCAGGGAGTAGGAGGCTTCTACAGTCGTGATGTGGAAAGCTTTCCCGATGGGTATGAATGCTGGGTTCGCGACCGCAGAAGACATCGGGCCCAGGAAGGATAGCCAGCTGACCTGGAGGGCTACTGAGAGCTTGAGGGCGGGACTCCAGTTCTTGCGGGCAGTCAGTACGAGACTATCTCAGGGTGGACGGTCGAAACCTACGAGAGGGTCGTCGCTATGGCCTGACGGCTGCGGTATCAGCGGAAGGCCATTCTTGTCAAGTTTGAGGTCCACGGCCTGGGCGCCCTCCTTGCTCTGCTCGTCTTCGATCGTCAGGCCGGCGGCTTTCTCAGAGGTTGCCATGACGGGGTGCGATTCCGGGAGTGGTGCTCCAGATGGCAGTCTGATACAGACGGCAGCGAAAGGGAGATGGCCTGCAGTCTTTCGAAGTACAGTGCAGCGCCCTTGTACCTATCTTATTATTCCCGAGTGCGGAGCGCAAGTGCCGTCCCTATGGCCACTGATTCATGTCCCCCGTGCAGATCATCCACGACCCCGCTGGTTAAGATGCGGTGGGTTGGTAGCGAAGCAGCGCGAACACCCCCTACAATACGAGGTCTGCAACAGGCGACACGCATTGTGCTCAGATCAGCAGACCGTCCTCGTACGGGACCGCAGACGGGAGTGGGTGGTATGCTCGCTCGTCTCCGCGGGAGATAGTTGGGTGTAGAAGTCGTTTACGAAGTTCACATGCATACATGTATGTAAGTTGAAGTTCTTACTAAGCAACCTTGGCTCGTGTGCCGTTTGTTCCGCGTCCTCTTCGTCTTCGACACGCCTTCCGTTGACACTTTCCTTTCATGTTCGAGGAAGCGCCTCACTTTTAGTAGAGAGTAGTGGGCAGAGGTCGCGCGACATAACGGACCAATGTAATGGGGGTACTGACGAGAACTTGACACCGCTGGTCACGTTCTCCGCGGACCATTGGTGGCCGTGAGTGGACGGTGTCTATACTTACCTCAGGTATCTCCTAGGTAACCATCAATCGCAGTCCAGGCCCCAACATTGACAGACACAAAACGGCGAGTCACCTCTCATCAGTGCTGTGACCTCCCTCTTTCATCCTCTTCTCCTCAACCAGATGGCACGTAGGCTTCCCCTCAGCGACGAATGCAACGCCGCAAGAAGATCGGTCCTCCAGGAACTCTACGATGATATCTCATCGCCGCATGCTACCGCGAACGCTTTGGCATCAATGGCGGCATCGGACCCAGAACTGAGAACAGGTTTCCCAAGCATCGAAACGGGGCTGAACAATACGTGGGGGTTCATGTTGTGCTCTGCACGTGAACTACCAAGCCAGCACGAGCGTCTGGTAGATGTCATGGTGTGCTTGTCACATTTTGATCACGTTCGAGACGACGGCGAGGTGGAAATGGTCCATGGTGCACGTGTTTGGCGCGATATGCCTATGTTGGGATGGGAATTGAATGGCCAGTGGAACGGTGAGCATGAACGATCCGAGGGCGCTACCAAGCCCAGGGCAATGTCAGGGCCTGTGAGCAGCCTGATGGTGCTCGATGAGTCTTGGAACATGCTGACCCCCATTCGACCAGGCCTTGACATACCACCACAACCCGGGCCCGAACGAGATCAGAAGGCGTGGTTGTTCTTGAATGTGAACAAATTCACGGCGCGACTGATGCTGACGTTAGAACCGGTCTTCAACTATGAGATGTTCGCCCTCTGGACCATGCGTGCTGCACTCGAGACTCCCACGGAGCAGGCCACCTTTAGTCGCGAATGTCCGGAAGTGTTTGTGCCTGCAGCAGCTGCGTGGATCCTGATCCTGGGCCCTCAAATCTACCAATGGGACAAGGAGTTCGACCATGGCCCTGTGGTTGGCGCGCCAGGACGGGGAGGCCCGCTTTGGGCTGGCAAGCACGGCTTCTGCGTAGAGCGCTGGTCGGTGTGGCGAAGCAGATTCGAGGAGATGGCTGGATCGCCGGGCGTTTTCACCGCGGAAGTGAGAGCATCGGCGGGGCAGGCGGCAACGAGGATGAGGCAGGTTGAGGCTGGCGAGGCGTGAATTTGAATAAGGTGTACGCACGAGGTCTGAGTAAGGAGGCTGTTGACGCGTGCTTGGCGACTGAGCTCCCGCAGCGCGCCTCCATCCGGTGTGAAGTGGAGTGACGGGAAGGGACTCGGCCAAGGAAAAGGAGCAAGTTCGTCGACATCGCTGCGCGGCCCGAATCCCCTGCCATGTAACACCTCCGGACGCGGCCTCGGATGCCGCGCGCAGTACTTGGGGCCCATGCCGACCATCTCGAGCCTTCCTGGAGCTGCAACGGCTGCATCACACGCCTAGACGAGTCTCCACAAACGGCAAGGTGTTCCACGCAAAAGTCTTATTTAGCGTGGTGTGGGGTATTTCTGGGGTAAAGTGAATGCTGATTGGGCCCACAGAGCTACTTGAACTTAAGGACTGCCACGCAAGCACTGCTTTCGTCGCTTGAGCTCGCTCTCCTTTGCGAGCCTGTACTGCTTAGGAGCTTCTGGACCTCGAGGTAGCGGTTCCTTTCGCCGAAGT
>NAJQ01000146.1:0-50482 GCA_005059865.1 Friedmanniomyces simplex
TCGTGATGAAGCGCCATTGATGCTGCCACTCCTCACTGGGCTCGGCAACATCGCTCGATTCTTTCTCCGGGCCTTGCACGGGTTTCGAGACGAGCTGAGCGAAAGTGAGGCGGCGGTCGTACTTCAGTCCGCTGCTCTCCACTTCTGCAGTGGCGAGCTCTACCCCGCGACAAGACTTGATGGGGTAAATGAAGAGCGCCTTCACACGAGGGTGGCCGTCACTCGATGATGGCCGTTGCTCGTATTGGCTGCGGAGGTTGGACCGGCCGGTAAGTCCGAGTCGACGGCAGCCAGGAACGCCCGATGGTGTGGTTGACTTGGCAGCGAACCGTCGTTCAAGTCGGACGGTGTATAGAATTGGCCCGACCAGGAGAAGAATGGTGAGAAGGACGGTCGGGCTGGTGAGGTACTCGATATAATGTTGGAGGAGCTCGACAGTGGCCATTCTGTCTGCACCGATCGGCCGGGTCGCTCGTGTTGGTGAGTATATACTGGGGGTATGTAGTGTTTCGTTGTAGATGTGTATTCAAGTTGATGATGAAAGATAATGTAAGCAAGCTGAATGAACGATTCAAGATAGGATTCGTCATGTATATATACAAGAAGGGAAGGTGCGCTGACCCGCATGCATGTCACGAGCCATTCCAGCATTCACACAGCAGGTCGGCACATGCTTCAAGGTAGCGGTGAAAGCAGTGAATGTCGAGCATGTTTGCTCATAGGATCGTGAGTGAAGTGGTAAGGTCCTTTCGCGGACCCACTTCGGATTTGGCTCGGCACCGACGCGTGCTTCATGGGTCGCGTCGACCACATCTTCAATGTTCACTTCTTCTGCTTGCTTATCACAGCTCGAGGCACCCGACGGCCAGACGTCGTACAAGAGGAGTGCCTTTTGTGCTCGAAGGGGACCTTGACGTTCAGATGTGAGAGTAGCAGGCTCGAGGCGGCAATGGCTGCCGCTACTAACATCATCACCATCGCCTCATCGCCAGCGGCGACGACCCAGAAGCAGCCTCCTTCTTCACGTATGCTACCCGAAATGAGGGAAGCGTGCGACAGAGACCAGGAATACCACCACTGACTCGCAGTCAGATCGTCTACCCACCGTGTCCGCATCCGAAGCACTACAGGAACTTCAGACCGCAGCGCCGGAGGCAATATCGACCACCCTCCCAGCGCTCGACAGCCTCCTCTCCGGCGCCGCCACGAGCACTACAGGAGGGCTCGAACGTGGCAAGATCACAGAGTTGTGGGGCCCGAAGGGCGCTGGAAAAGCCGCACTGCTGTGAGATGCACCGTCTCAAGTAAATGTTCGTGGCTTACGCTTGTGACAGGCTGCAGATCGCTGCGCGCGAGCTATGTCGCGGTAACAGAGTCGTGTGGATCGGTAATTCTGGTTCTTGTTCGTCTTCGAGAGTACGAGTACTGAAGACGCAACAGATGGCGCCTCGCCACTCAGCATGTCGAGACTCGACTCCACGCTCGAGCGCCAGGCAAGCGCTGTGAGTGGCACCCCCGCAACGTCCGAGGATGTCGGCAAGCATATGGAAAGTTTCCTGCACCACCGTTTGCCGACACTGTCACATCTCCTGGCGCTGATCTTACACCCTCGACCTCACTTCCCTTCGCCTGGGACAAGTTTGATGGTGATCAGGGGGTTCAATACACTCGTCGATCTTGACTATCCGCGCGTGTTGTTCGCCAGCTCTGGCAAAACTCAGCAGCAGAAGTGGCAAGCTGGGCGCCGCTATGCTGTTCTTGGCACACTCGTTGCTGGACTCAACAAGCTTGCCGTGCTTAACAACTTTGCCATTGCGGTCACGACGGGCTGTGCATCACGCGTGCGCACTGACAGTGGTCTTGGCTCTGCACTGGTGCCTGGGGTAGGTGGCGCGGAGTGGGATGGCGGTGTCTGGAACAGACTGGTCCTATTCCGAGACTTCGAATGCCGCTTCGTAGGCGTACAAAAATGCCAAGGCCGGACTCTCATCAGCAGAGAGCAGATCGGTGAGACAGGCAAGGTCGTCGGCTTTGCGATCGAGCACGATGGAACGGTGCGGCAACAAGGGTCAACGGGCGGTGTGGCCATCGAAGACCCTCGCAATAAAGTGATTCGCAGCCCACCGAAGCCCAGGAAAAGGGTCATTGACGAAGTAGCGGATTCGGAAGGGGAGGAGGCAGACGAATATGGATGGGCTGAGACGGATGAAGAAGCCCTTACCGCCGATGGTCCCGGAGACGATATCCTGGAACAGGCCCCGGCGGGCAATGCGGGTGTCTGATATGGCATGAACGGCGTCTCTACTTATACCAGCTGCGGAGGCTATCCGACGATAAGAGGCCTCGAAATTGTCACCAGCTGCGCGATCGATAGCTGTCGACAAGTAACGTCGACATCCTGCTTGAACATATACCCCTTCCGATCGCGTTTTAAAGATAGTAGCGAAGCGGTGTTCGCGTCGAAGGGCAAGGGAAGGCCGCTGCTGGGCTCACCTCCTGCCCGTGCGCGACACTACGCCCTCCCCATAGGCATACTGACTGCTCAGCCAACGACACCTGGACTATCGTTCGCGTCTTCGCTGCGGTCGAACGGGCCTTGGAATACGGTCCGCATAACGACCGCCCTTGATCCCACGCCATCTCTGCTCGTCGAGCGGTGGTGTCATGGAGGCCGGTTCCGTTATATGGACGGTGCGCGTGAAAGCGAAGACGCTCGCCTCTTATAACATGACAGCACAGTCGTCGCGCTCCGATGCGCAAGCCGCGGAGAGGCATAGAGTGCAACCTCGCTGCACAAAGGATGGTCGCCGAAAGCGGTGCTTATACCGTCTACACAACACCAGCGGTACCTCCTAGCTATCCAGGAAACGCAACCGTAGCTGCCAGAGCGCCTCCGCACCATTCAATCGAGCACATAGAGACCTCAGGTACATGGCGCTTGCAGCGTACAGCTCGGTCAGCTTGGCAACCCGAAGCGTAGCCACATCCGGATTGCCGTAAGCGGACATCGAGCTTCATGAGGTAGCTATTATTTCCGTCTACTTCCGCATGGTACAGACTCCAGGACGGACATCATCGAGAACTTAAGAAATCGGGTTGCCGTTCAGCGCTCTCAAGCAACCAAGCTGTCAAGTATTTTCTCATCTCGTCCAAGTACAATCTGCTCTCCTTCCTCTACCACAATCTCACGTCACAACAGCACGCTCATCGACACCACAATGGCGCCCTCAGCGGTTTCTGTAGAGGCCAATGACGTTTCTCACCTGCCCTTGAAGCTCGACGGGGCACAGAATGGGAGCAACGGCAACACAAAACACGTCGAGGACGTGGAAATGATGGAGTCACAGGACAAGACACAGTTCGTATTACGGAGTTATAGATGTCTCATTGCAGACCTGTGCCAGCAGTTCAATATGGGCCATCCAGGGTATGTGATCAATACTCGTGTCGCCATGATCAGTGCTGACCCGGTACAGCTCGGCGATGGGCATGGCAGCAATCGGAGTCTCGCTATGGAAGTACGCAATGAAGTACTCCCCCAAAAACGCAGAGTTCTTCAACCGAGATCGGTTTGTGCTGTCGAACGGCCATGCCTGCCTCTTTCAATATACCTTCCTACACCTCGTCGGCTACAAGAACATGACTTTCGAGCAACTCGCAAGCTACCACTCGGACCGATGGGACTCTTACTGTCCCGGCCATCCCGAGATTGAGCACGAAGGCATCGAAGTCACCACCGGACCACTTGGTCAAGGTATTGCGAATGCCGTTGGATTGGCGATGGCGACGAAACATCTCGGTGCGGTATACAACAAGCCAGGCTTTGAGATGGTGAACAACATGACGTGGGTGACGATCGGGGATGCTTGCTTGCAGGAAGGTGTTGGCATGGAGTCGATACAGCTCGCAGGACACTGGCGACTCGACAACCTGCGTGTCATCTACGACAACAACCAGATTACTTGTGACGGCTCGGTCGACATTTGCATGGCCGAGGATGTGAATATGAAGATGCGAGCTAGCGGCTTCGAGGTGCTGGAGGTCGAGGACGGTAATTACGACGTTGAGAGCATTGTCAAGGCGCTCGTTGCAGCACGCGCCAACAAGGAGAAGCCCACCTTCATCAACATCAAGACCACCATCGGCGTTGGCAGCCAGAACGAGAACAAGGCTGCTGTACACGGCGCACCATTGGGCAAGGACGACGTTGCAAGCATCAAGAAGAATTACGGAATGGACGTAGACAAGACTTTGGAGGTCTCACAAGAGGTCTATGACTTCTTCCGGGAAGCCGTGCCTCGCGGCGAGAAACTCGAGAAAGACTGGAACGACCTACTCTCGAATTACAGCAAAGAGCACCCCGAGCTCGCGGCCGACTTCAAGAAGCGGATGAACGGCGAGATGCTCGACGACTGGACCAAGTACATCCCCAAGAAAGAAGACCTGCCCACCGCCCCGACCCCGTCCCGCAAATCCGCCGGCGCCGTCTGCAACCCCCTCGCGCAAAACATCGGCAACTTCATGGTCGGCACCGCGGACCTCACCCCCTCGGTCAACATGGCCTGGAAAGGCAAAGTCGACTTCCAGAACCCGGACCTGCGCACCGCCTGCGGCATCAACGGCGACTACGCAGGCCGCTACATCCACTGGGGCATCCGCGAGCACGCCATGGCGTCCGTATCGAACGGCATGGCGGCCTTCCGCAAGGGCGCCATCCTGCCCGTCACGAGCAGCTTCTTCATGTTCTACATCTACGCCGCCCCGGGGGTGCGCATGGGCGCGCTGCAGAGCCTGCAGGTCATCCACATCGCCACCCACGACTCCATCGGCACGGGGGAGGACGGCCCCACGCACCAGCCCATCGAGCTCGCGGCGCTGTACCGCGCCATGCCCAATTTCCTCTACATCCGCCCTTGCGACGGGGAGGAAGCGGCGGGAGCCTTCATGGCCGCCGTGGCAGCCAAAGACACCCCCTCCATGATCTCCGTCGCGCGCCAGGATACGGAGCAATTCCCGCAGTACTCCCGTCGCGAAGGCGTGCAAAAGGGAGGCTACGTCTTCCTCGACGAGCCGGACGCGGACGTGACGCTCATCGGCGTGGGCGCCGAGATGGCCTTCGCGGTCGGCACGGCGAAGGTGCTGAGGGAGCGACACGGCGTCAAGGCCCGTGTGGTCAGTATGCCCTGCCAGCGCCTCTTTGAGCAGCAACCGATTGAATACCGCCGCGAGGTCCTCCAGACGCGGTCTCGAGCCCCGCGCGTCGTGATCGAGGCCTACAGCGTGAATGGCTGGGAGCGGTACGCGGATGCCGGGTTCAGCATGCACTCGTTCGGGCACTCGCTGCCGCGGTCATACGTCTACGGGCGGTTTAACTTTGACAATGAGAAGATTGCGGCGAAGATTAAGCCGTTGTTGGATGAGGTCAAGAAGGATGGGGTAGGGATTCTGAGGGGGGAGTTCCGGGATCTGAATACGGACTATGTGCGGGATGTGTTTCATAGTGCGTTTGGCGCGAGCCATGTCGCTTCGTGAGCGGGGAGGTGGGTGTGATGTAGGTTTTGGAATGATGTGTAACTTTAGCGAACAACATATGTCCTTTCATTGAAAAGCCAACGTCTGAATTGCCTCAGTGTACTCACAATATCTTTTCGAGGAGCTCTCTGGATGGTCGACTACCCGTAAAGTCATCCCATTCCGCTCACCAGAGCAATCTATGTACCATCCCTCCTCAGAGCTCAGCACATCAACATGCTAAACTAGCGGCTTCCAACTCGACCCTCTAAAGCTTCGCGGCCTCCCGCTGTCCTCCACCACCCAGCATTCACGCCAACCCCCCCTTCTTCTTGAAAGCATTGATCAGCCCATTCGTACTACTATCATGCTTATCCGTCTCCCCGCCCTCATTCAACTCCTTCTCAATCCCCTTCGCCAGCGCCTTGCCGAGCTCGACCCCCCACTGGTCGAAACTGTTGATATTCCAGATGGCGCCCTCGGTGAAGGTCAGGTGCTCGTAGTACGCGATCAGCGCGCCCAGCGTCGCGGGCGTGATCTTCTGCGGCAGGATGCTCGTCGTGGGGCGGTTGCCCAGGAAGACCTTGTGGGGCACCAGGTCGTCCGCCGCGCCCTCCGCTTTGACCGTGTCGGGGGTCTTGCCGATCATGAGCGCCTCGGACTGGGCGAAGAAGTTCGAGGCGAGCATCTTGTGCAGCTTGCCGTTCTCCACCGGGTTATGCGTCTCGGCGGGCAGGATGAAGTCGGTGGGGATGAGCTTGGTGCCCTGGTGCAGCAGCTGGAAGAAGGAGTGCTGGGCGTTGGTGCCGGGCTCGCCGAAGAGGATGCTGCCGGTAGTGTACTTCACGTAGTCTCCGGATCGGGTAATAGCCTTTCCGTTGGACTCCATGGAGAGCTGCTGCAGGTAGGCGGGGAAGCGGGACATGTACTGGTCGTAGCTGTGACATTGTCAGTACTGCCCAGTCACTCTTTCGGTATCGCAGACTTACGGAGCGACGAGGTGAGTTTGCGCGCCAAAGAAGTCCGAGTACCACACGCTCAGCAGACCGCCAATGACCGGGATGTTCTTCTCCAGCGGCGCAGTGCGGAAGTGGTGGTCCATGGCATTGCCGCCCGCCAGGAAGCTGTGGAAGTTCTCGTACCCAATGTACAAGCACACCGAGAGCCCGATGGACGACCAGACCGAGTACCGACCGCCGACCCAATCCTGGAAACCGAACATGTTCTTGCTGTCGATGCCGAACTTCTCCACCTCCTTCGTGTTGGTCGACAGCGCGGCAAAGTGCTTCGCCACCGCGCTCTCGTCCTTGGCCGTCTCCAAGAACCACTTCTTCGCGTACGTGGCATTGGTGACCGTCTCCGCCGTCGTGAACGTCTTCGACGCAATCAAGAACAGCGTCGTCTCCGGATCGCTATTCTTCGTCGCCTCGGCGATATGCGTGCCATCGATGTTCGACACAAAGTGCAGCTTCATCCCCTTCTTGCCATACGGCTTGAGCGCCTCACTCACCATCACGGGCCCCAAGTCCGACCCGCCAATGCCAATGTTCACAATGGTATCGATCGGCTTCCCGCTGTACCCCTTCCACTCCCCACTCCGCACCTGCTCGGAGAACTCCTTCATATGCTCCAGCACCGCATTCACCTCCTCCACCACACTCTTCCCATCCACCTCCATCTTCTCGTTCTTCGTGTTCCGCAGCGCCATGTGGTACACCGCCCGCTTCTCCGTGAAGTTGATCTTCTCGCCCTTGAACATGTCGTCCCGCAGCTCCTCGAGCTTAGCATCCTGGGCCAGCTTGACGAGCAAGGGGAGCGTCTCGTCGGTGAGGAAGTTCTTGCTGAAGTCGAAGAGGATCTCGCTGCCGTCGGCCTCGTTGGCGAAGGTGTGGGAGAACTTCTCGAAGCGCTGGGGATCCTTTTCGAACTCGGTCTTGAGGACCATGCCGCGGCCCAGCTTGTCGTGGTGCTCCATGAGCGACTTCCATGCTGGAAGCTCGTTGGCTTGGGCGAATCCGGGCATTGTGGCGGTGTTGGGGTGTGGTGGATGTGTCTGTTGAACGTTCAGTATGTTGCTGTACGTTCAATACCTCGCTGTGACTGACTAAAGGTGTGGTATGTTCAATGAGTATGTCTACGGAGTCTCGCGGAAAAATGCTGGATTGTTCAAATTGCTAGCTCCGAACGATCCTCTTGGCCCAGCGCACGCCCGTGACGTCGACGTTGGAGGAATCGTGCAGGAGACCCCCACTATATGGAGGGGTAAAATGGAGAATTGGAGGATGAGGATGAGCTGATGCTTGCCTGAGTGGCTTTACTCACGACTGGTTCCAACTGCTGAGCGAAAGGTACATTAATAATGTACACTGCCCGAACGCGAACGTTGACGTACTCTCGTACTCGCCGTCTGGAAACGAATTACCCTTGAGAGCAGGAACGTAGAGATCATGACAGCGTACAGCATGCTTTCTGGCCCGGGGCCCAACAGAGACATCCTCGCTGTCCGGCTAAATGCAGAGCCTCAACGACCGTTGCGCTGCTCCCACCGCTCTAGCACACACCGCCCTCCCGTGCTGCCTCCTTGAAACCACACCCCTCCACCTGCGACCAAGACCCTACCTCTGATCAAACGCATTGCCCTGCACGATCGACCCTCCCGCATCCCCCAAACCCTCCACGGGCCTGTTATACGACCACCCCGCAAACTGCTGCTGCATCGTCTGGCTCAGCATCGGCCCATCCACATAACTGTCCGTCGGCGCCTCGCTCGTGAATTCCTTGTCGAAATTCGCCGTGTCACGCTCGTCCATAACGGAGGGCTTGAAGCTGGGCTCGTACTTGCGGTCCAGCAGTTTGCGCCAGTCGATGCTATGGAAGAAAGGGTGCGCTTTGATCTCCGCCGCGCCGTTGGAGCCTAAGCGGCGAGTGGCGTCGCGGTCCAGCAGGCGGGTGAGCAGGTCGCGAGCGGCAGGGGGTACGATCTCCGGGCCTGGGAAGTGTAGCGGTTCGGCGAGGATCTTGCGGTACATCTCGTTCGTGTTCTCGTCGTAGAAGCTAGACAGCATGTTAGCAACGACCTCGCTACAACAGGGCCACAATCCACTTACGGTGGCAATCCCGTCAACATCTCATAAAGCAGCACACCCAGCGTCCACCAATCCACCGCCTTCGTATACCCTTGCCCATGCAACAGCTCCGGCGCGAGATACTCCGGCGTGCCGCAGAACGTATTCGTCTTATCCTCGTCCTTCATATCGAGCTTGCACAGCCCGAAATCGCAGAGCGCGATATGCCCCACGTAGTCCACGAGGATATTCTCCGGCTTCAAGTCGCGGTAGATGACGCCGAAGCCGTGCAAGCACTCCAGCGCGCACAGCAGCTCCGCAGCGTAGAAGCGCGAGCGGTTGATGTCGAATCGCTGCTCCCGTTGCAGGTGATGGAAGAGCTCGCCACCGTTCACAAATGCCAGTACGAGATACAGCTTCTCCGGGCTCTGGAAGGAGAATTTCAACGGGACGATGAACGGGTTGTTGATCTGTGCCAGGACAGAACGCTCGGCCAGTGTGTGCGCAACTTCCGATCGCGAGATGATGTGCTGTTTCCGGATCGTCTTGAGCGCGTAGATCCGCTGCGTGTCCTTCTTCATGACCTGCATGACCTTGCCGAAGCTGCCCTTGCCGACCACTTTCAGCAAGTCAAAGTCCTCGATCTTGAGCGAGCGCTGTCGATTCTCGACGAACTTCACGCCTATCCGGATCGCACCCGTGCCGTATTGAACGTCATGCCATTGCATACCTGCTCCTGTGCCATTGCTCGCGGGAGGTGGCATGGAGCCAGTCTTGTCCTTCTTACTGCTCTTGCTGTCCGATGACGATGGCGGTTGCGTTGCGCCGGACTGCGCGTCCTCGCTGAAGCTTGGTGTGACCCTGCAAGTGCCGATGAAGATGTCCTGCTGCCGTCCAGCATTTGGTGGCGCGCTCGGGTTCCGGATGTACAGCGAGAGATTGAGCTCCGTCGTCCTGCTAACATCGAACTTGTACTGCGTGCTCTCGCCCGCCCATACCGGGTTCTCCGGTGATCCCGAGACGGCATTGACGAACACCTGCTGCTTGTCGAAGTCCACCAGCGCATACGGCAGGTACTTGCTGCTGTACCGGCCATGGCTCGACGGCACCGCATTGATCCCGCCTCCTGCTGCCGAAGCAGGTCGGTAGCTCTGCTGCATTTGGGCCGAGCCCGGCCGCGCGCTGTTGCCCATGTAGCTGCCCGCAAAGCTGCCCGCGCTCATACTGCTACCATGACCCGGCCGTCCCTGGAATGCTGTCTCAGCGCCCGGAGGCAAACTGAAACCCCGTCCTTCTTGCAGCGTCAAGATCAAGATGCCCGGTCGTGCGGGCGCGACGGGAGGCGAGAGTAGGGTCTCTGACGCCGCGATGCCTTGTGCGTCCGCGTCATTGCTACTGGATGATGTTGTGCTCTGGCTGAGGGGTGTCTGCGTGCCGGGCGTGGATGTCGTTGAAGTCGATTTGGCAGGGGCATCGGGTGTGAGGGCTGACTGGGAGGACGAGCGAGAAAAGGTGTTGGCGAGGGGGGCAAGGTGCGTCTCCTTGAGTTCTGTACGCACATCAGCACGCACGTTCCTGCATGGTCGTCTCTCCGAGCATCAGCAGGGGAAGTGCTTGACCTACTCTTCGTGAGCTTCCACGACATGATGATGATGTTGGTATGCTAGGTCCTGCGTCTGGGTGAGATATAGAGCGAATTGCTGGAGCCCCTAGCAATGTGTGTGTTACACCGCGATTGAGACCAGTGAATGAATGCTTGTCTCTTGGCGTCTGTTGCTTGTGAAACAATGGCTTGGTCAGCCCCTCAGTAGTGGTGGTCGTCGTTCTCGGGGGGAGATGGTGAGAGTATCATGGACGACGCCAGCGCCAGCAACCAATGGTATGTCACTTCCGAGTCCCTGGGTTGTTAAACTGTAGAAGAGGCGAGTATTGCGTATGCGGCAGCCATTTGTGATGCCCAAAGTGGAGTGGCACAAGAGGCAGTGCTTCGCCCAATTTGGCGCTTGAGGAGGCGGAGAGACCGCGACGTCACGGGGTCGCCGGCAAGGCTGTCTTGGCAACGGTGGCGGCAGCATATGAATCCGACGGATCAGTTACCTGGGGACGACACACACTGCAGCGATGTAGGTGTAATACTAAGGCGGCCTCACTAGGGGCGATGCTCGGCGTAGCGAAGTGGTCGACTATCCTTTTGCATCACTGCTGCCTCCTCACTCACCTGCAGCGAGACTTCCGGGATTCTGTGATGCCTTTGCCACCTCGAACTACCTACATGGAGGCTTTCAACGACTGAGGGATGAAGCTGATCAGACCTGATCTGCCTCGACATGGCGGAGTAGAGATAGCAGCCGCTCGAAAGCAACAACATACGGCTCCTGGAGATGGAGCCTACGAAACGCTCGAAAGTTCCGGATGTAGGGCGAACTGCATCATGTGCTGCTGGAAGAAGCCGGCAGCACCCACCTGCACTATGCAACCCTCTCATATGTCTGGGAACAGAATCATCCCGACGCCTCCCACTAAACGGACACTGTAAAATGCCCAAGGAGGATTCTGAAAATCACGTCGATACCTCTGCAGGCACTGACGCGGATCTGGGAGAAGACGACTCAAGGTTTGCTCGTTACTGGAGAAAGCTCGACATGCCTTGCTACACCTAGGCAGCACACGAAGCAGCAATATCTTTAAGTCGACGCAATCCGCATCAACCAGCACGACTTGGGCCAGCGTGCTCAGCAAGTCGGGACGACGGCACGTATACACGACGCCTCTTCGTTTGTTGCCGTCTGGCTTGGCCACTCAGGTACGCTGACCCGAACCTGTACGACTTTTCGAATCCGCAGCACCCGTTCTCTCCATCCTCCGACAGCCAAAATCGACCCTCAGGGGTACGACAGTAGCCAGGATGCATGCACAAGCCACAGAAGGCATTGTACTGCATACCGAAGACCCGCTGGTCCAGCTACGAGCGCTGTTACAGCATTCTCCAAGACCCCGGACGCTCCTACATTGTCTCTATGAGCATCGCTTCGCGGAATGCTCTGACCCGCGCGACAAGGTATACGCCGTCATGTATCTTGCGTGCGATGCTCCTTACTTCATCAGTGTCGACTATCGCCAGCCAATGGAGGAGCTGTACTCCGCTGTAGCGCACCCTTACGCCAACCTCGCTCGCGCCGACCGATCGCTGATTTGTCAGTTGTTTGCAAGCGCGACAATGGCTTTCGGGCTGACCAGGCCTCGAGAGTGCTGGGATGTGCCATCGTGGTTGCCAGACTGGAACGTGAGTGCGTACAGGGACTTGGGGGGGAATCCCGACGACTCGTTCCTGTGATTGAAGTTGATCGATTTGTACAACGGTGAGTCCGAGTGGCAGCGGACGCGCGGCGCGCTCTAACAAGACGCATACGTGGTCGTACCTGACAATCTCTGGTCGTCCGGCCGTGCATATCAACGCCGCATCCAGACAACGGAGATTGCCGTGCATGCAATCTCTTCGCGGCAACAAACACCTCCCACGTCCGTCAGAAGGGACACGACGTCCTCTTACTCGGCGCCGTGCTTCGCCGGCGTAAGGATGGCCGGCCCTACTATCCCCAGGCTCCGCTGTTCGAAGTGGCACTGATACCACACTTCGGCATGACAACCCCGACTTACTCGGCACGACAGCAGTGTATCGTGCATAGTGGATACCAATGTAAATGCCGAGGCCTCCCAAGGAAAGCGTCAAAAGTACTGGGAGGCAGAAGCGAAGACCATACGGATCGTATGAAAGACGATCTATAGAGAAGAGACGCTATTAGTGGACTGTTGGTTGATGAAACCGACTCCGAATCATCAGCACTGCGTCAAAGTCGGAATTGAACAAAGGTTACATCAGTTCGGCCTCTACAGACCAGAAGAGCTGGGAAGCCTGCTGTAGGCTACAAAGGTACTGTGGTGTGCCCGGGTGCCTCTACCTGTCTTCATATATCTCCATGTACCTTGTTGCTCCCCAGGCAAATCTTCCTACGAGTGAAGATCTGATGTTAGTCGAGACACGTATAAGCCTCAGGCATCATCCCATGTCCATGGATGACTTGGCATCTTTCACACCTCACAACGACAAGACAACTGTACAACCCGCTTCCTACCCTTTGTTCGAAGTCAAGCACTCCTCCCAACCTATCCAGCTTCCACCGTACCCAGTAGCATCACAGGCTCTCATTATGGCGCTCGCGCCCAAGACAACATCCCACGCGATCTTCGAGAAGCTGAAGCGGAAAGAGGGCAATAAGATCTGCTTCGACTGCGGCGCGAAGAACCCGACGTGGTCGTCCGTGCCGTTCGGGATATACCTTTGTCTGGACTGCTCGGCGAACCATCGGAACCTGGGCGTGCACATCTCGTTCGTGAGGTCGACGAATTTGGATCGTAAGCCATATACCTTTCCTCAGAGCGTCGTGGGCGGTGGTGGAGAGCTGGTGTGGTTTGTGGATGTGGGCTGACATGTATTGTGCGCAGAATGGCAATGGGAACAGCTGCGGCGCATGAAGGTTGGCGGGAACGAGAGCGCGACCAAGTACTTCCAGACACATGGCGGGTCGGCGGCGCTGGCGAGTAAGGACCCGAAGCAAAAGTATACGAGCAACGCTGCGAACAAGTACAAAGATGAGCTGGCGCGGCGGGTAGAAGCGGATGTCAAGAAGTATGCATGATTGAGTAAATCGCAGGTTGCACGTGGAAGCTGACGAAGCTGCAGGTACCCCGACGAAGTGACCGTGGACGACCTAGCAGACATCAGCGACAACACAGGCACCAACACCCCCGCCGGCGAGCCAGACGACTTCTTCACCTCCTGGGACAAACCCGCCATCAAGCGACCTAGCAACCCGCCCTCACGCGCCAGTACACCTGCCGGAATGAACCGCACAGCCTCACCTTTCCTCAACGCGAACGGCAACGGCGCGGCAGCGAGACCAAAGTCACCACTTGTATCAGCACCCACACCCGAGAGCGCCGCGCCCGCCGCAGCATCCCGCGCTATCTCTTCCTCCGCTATCCGCAAGACGGGCGGCATAGCCAGTAAACCTAAACCCAACATTCTCGGCGCGAAAAAGAAAGGACTAGGCGCGAAGAAAGTGGACGCCAGCGCCCTGGACTTTGACGAAGCGGAGAAGAAGGCACGGGAAGAGGCGGAGAGGAAAGAGCGGCTGGGCTACGATCCCAATGAGAGCTCCGGTGCGCCGTCGGAGAAGCAGATAGCGGCCGCGCAACCCGAGAGTACAGCAACGACGACAATACATCAGCCCACGCCCGTGAGTCCGCCGAGAGCGGGAGGTTTCGGTAGCACGGGCGGACAGAGCAAGCAAAGAACAGACAGTGACGTCGAGCGGCTGGGCATGGGCGTGCGGAAACTAGGGTTCGGGCAGGTGGGCGGCGGAGGAGCGCCCAAAGCTGCTGCCGCGAAGCCGTCGATAGGCTTCGGCTCGACGAGCAGAGCATCCGTAGTTGGTATGCATGCGTCTGCACTGCAGAAAACGAAAGGGTCACTCGCTAATACTGTCCACGCAGACGACTCCCAACGCTTTGCCCGCGAGAAATTCGGCACCCAAAAGGGCATCTCCTCGGACGAATTCTTCGGCCGCGGCACCTTCGACGCCAACCAGCAGTCCGAGGCCAAGTCCCGCCTGCAAGGCTTCGAAGGCGCCACCTCCATCTCGTCGAACGCCTATTTCGGCCGGCCCGAAGACGAGGGCGGCGTGGATCTGGAGAGTGCGGATCTGGAGACGGTGGCGCGGGATATGGTGCGGAAGTTTGGGATTACGGCGGGGGATGATTTAGAGAATTTGACGGGGTTGTTGGGGGAAGGGGCGGTGAAGTTGCAGGGGGCTATTGGGCGGTATTTGCGGGGTTGAGAGGCACGAGGAGGGAAACTGGGATGGACGAACGGTGATGGTGTGATGTGAAGATGAAGGCAAGGGGGTTTAGACGGCCCTTTGGGAGGCAATAGATACTGTAGGCAAGGGCAGAGTCTCTACGCGGATGAGAAATCAAGTCAGCGTGTGGCGCTACTAGACAGGAAGAGGTACGAAGCCAGTGCGTCCCTAAGGTACCAACTTGGACTCTTGCATGTAGGGGTGGAGCCGGGTAGAGAGAGCCATTGGAGGATCTGATAGTGACGCTCATGACAATCATCTTGCCTGCTGGTTATGCTCTCTGTCGATGAAGGTAGAAGCAGTCCTTCTGGATGGTACGCGGGAGACAGGTGGAGCTCCGCGTACACACATGTATGCTATGTACGCAATCCACCGTATCTCCCTCTCCTCAGCTCAAAAGAGCAAAGGTATCTTAACAATACACCCCAACCACCTCCCCGAAAAACGCCTCGCTCCACAGTACTGTACCTTAAGCAAGCGAGAGCCCGCTGCCACCGCCGCCACCTCCTCGATGACCCAAACCCTTGCTCCCTCTACCCCCCCCAACCCATTACCAATCGTAAAACCCATCCGCATCATCCCACCATCCGCATCAATCATCATCTCGGCTCCACACTAGGCCAAAACATCCTCCCCTTCAAATCAAGCGGGACCTCGAAGATGCCCTCCTCGCACGCCGCCCACAGCGTCCGGCCATCCGCACTGATCGCCAGCCCCGCGGTCCTGACGACCGCACTCCCGCTCCCTCCACCCACAAGCCCACCGCCGATTCCTCCACCTCCACCTCCTGCGCCGCCAACACCGATAACACCCCTCAACTGCGACCGCCGAAGCAGCGTCTGGTACCCCTCGGGAAACCCCGCCAGAGCCCGCACGTGCCGCTCTTCTTGTTGCTGCTGCTGCTCCGTCGTCATCGTCGTCGTCGTCGAGGCCAGGATGCGCTGGTGCAGAACCCCGTCCGCCGCGGCACTACCACCCGCACCCGCACCCGCGCCTGCACTCCCATTCCCGTTCACATTCCCATTCGCGGCCGTGGAGATAGAGGTAGAGCTAGAGCCCGTAGCCTCAGCCCGCAGAGCCCGATACCGATCCCTTTGCCTCGCCAGCGAGCGCGCGCGAGCCTGTTCCGCCGCGAGCTCCACGGCAAGTTCGCGCTCTAAGGACCGAGGGGAGGGGGAAGGAAGACCGGTAGAGGTGGTCCCAGCAGCAGAAGCGGCAGCAGCAGCAGTAGTGGTAGTAGCAGCGGCAGCGGGGAGAGGTGAGGCAGCCTCCGCGCGGGCGGCAGATTCGAACAGGGGGCCGCGGGCGAGCGTCATGTGCTCTTCGATGGTGCGCCAGGGGTTGTCCTCGTCTTCGCCCCCCCCTGTTGTGGTAGGTGCTGCCGTTGCTGCAGCGGCGACTTGCGGGATGCGTGTTGAGCTGGAGTTGTTGCTATTGCCAGGCGGCGGCATGACGACCGAAGCTCGTCGACGCGGGAGTCGGGAGGGAGCATCCGCCGCAGCCCGTGCAACAGTGGAGCGGCGCGCGACGAAATGGTCATGCAGGTCATCCAACGAAGGCAGAACCTGCGCCTGCCCAGCATGTCGTTGCGAAGCCGTCCGCGAATCACCATTCGTCCGCGAGAGCTCGGGGAAAGAATCGGGTACCGGCGCGAGAATCTCATTGAGTGCCCGCGGTTGCTGCTCCATAGCAAGCCCCCCCGAACCGATAAACATATCCGCATTCGTGTAATTGACGCTCCGCGGTATATGCCCGCCGCCGCCACTCGAGCGCGCCTCCTCCCGCTGCCGCGTCGTCCGCAAGCTCTCCAGAATCTGCTGCTCGCGCGCCGTAAGCCCGTGCGGATCATCCTCGAGCGCGCTCACGCCGGCCGAATTCGCCACGGACCGCAGCGCCGCCATGTCCTGCCTCTGCAGCCGCTGTCGGCGCCTAGCCTCGATGTACTCCGTCGCGAAGTTGACCGCGGTGGCATTGTCGGGCGCATGCCGGTACCGCCGCAGGAAGTCGGCTTCGAGATCATCGATCCCTCGGATAGACCGCGCGCCACCTTCGGCCGGTACATCCTCGTAGACGAGCTGGCGCAGCTTCTCGTCCTTCGGGTCCAGAGTCACGACTTGCTTCGTTTTGAGACCCGTCCGCAAGTCACCAATGCACACCCGCCCCTGATCCTCCGCCCAAATCAACAGATCCCACGGATCCGGCGCGAATAACATCGTGCGCACTGCACCCGGGTACGTAAGCATCTCCGGTCGCGACCCAGGCACCACCGCCACCACAGCGTCCTCGTCGTCGTACTCGGGACTCGCGAGCAACTCCATATCGAACACCGTCACGTACCCCCCCTCCGAGCCCACCGCGACCAAATGCCCCGTCTCCGACCACGCCGTAGTGAAATAGCCCGACGTACTATCCGAAGCATGCAAACTCACCACACTCGTCAGCGTCCACTCCACACTCGCGCTCGTGAGCCGATTATGTGGCTTGGGGATCTGCGGCGGCACTTCCAGCAACTCCCTCTGGAAAAAATACGCCTGGTTGAAATCCCCGACCGCCACCAGCGTCTGCCCGTCCGGCGAGATGGTCGCGTGGTTCATCGCGAACGGCAGGTCCAGCACCGTCGTCTGCAGGCTCTGCGGTAAGCTGTACACCCGCACCGTCTTGTCGTTGTTCGTGAGCACCGCAACGATATCATCCAGATGCGCCTCCTCGTCCTGGATACGGTGGATGGAGATGCTGTTCACGATTTCCTCGCCGATGCGCTCCACCTTCACGCTCGCGGCGCGCCGGCCGACAGCGGGGGGGCTCGCGGGGCTGCTTTGATGTCTCCATGGCTCGACCGGCAGCGCGGCGTCCACATCTAGCGCGGTCCGTTGCGCTCCATTATTGCCGTCGAGCTTGATGGCCGCAAAGTGTCCCTCGTCCTCGCCGCCGACGCATACCCAGCCAAATCCCGACGCCGTGCACCGTGCTTCGAACGGCAAAGTGGCAATGTGTTTCCGCTTCTTGCTCGCCGTGTTAAGGCAGTAGATATCGTGTGCGCTGGCGTAGTAGAGCAGGTCCGGCTCCGGGGTGGAGAGGTAGTGGCGTAGCTGCCAATGTCTGTATGTAGGCTTTCCGTCAGTAGTGCGGGGCGTTCCACATCCTCCGTGTCTGTCAGACGCTGGTAGCCTTACGAGACGGGGATCTTGACCGGGTAGAAGGCCTTCTGGGCGTGGGCGAGGTTGTCAGCGTCGCGGTAGCTGCCGGCGGCGGTTAGCATCGTTCGCTGTCTTCGGCCTCCTCATCATCGGAGAGACCCACGGGATCGTGTCAATCGCCATGCTCGCCCGGGAGAGTGAAGGAGCCGCCGAGTCGTCGCCGCCCTGGGTGACTTGACACAGGTTGCTGAGTTTTTGGCCTCGTTAGCCGTGCGACAGAGGCACATGCAAAGGGAGCAAGTAAGGTCAGGTAATGTGAGGTTGCAGGACCGACGTCACCAGCCTTTGTTGATAGAGCGCTTGAAGAGACGTGTATACTATGCTCGCAAGCGTAGTCATTGTGTTCGTTCACTGCTGGCGATGTCTCAGAAGGGATACTCGTCAAGTGAATGCTAGGATGATGGAGGTCATGTGTAATGCGAACCACGGAATGTCGACGTTGGCCAGCACGTTGAACATGACCGACAACTCGCTGTATGGAGAAGGGAAAGGACACTCGAGATACGTCTTCATCGAGAGAAGTATCTACGCAGCTCAGCGCACAGCACCTCGCTCTGCTCCTTACGTCCGCTATGCACACTTTTTGGAACACCGCGCCTTTAGTCGCCGAATGGAACCCAGCCGTCAACCGTCCGTCCGTCCCCTCGTCATATCGTCACGTCCCGTCAGCCGTCGATGCAACTGCAACCAGTAGCCATTCGCCATCTTCGGTCAGAAGCCTACTTCGACTCCCCCTGCACCTTCTCCACCAACGACTGCACATCCTTGAACAGCGGGTGGCTCGGCTCCAGGCCCGTGATGTCCTGCGTCGCCTCCTTGGCGCCCATGCTCTTCAGCTTCTTGGCCAGCTCGGCGGACTCGTCATCCCCCTCCACGTTCTGGAAGCGGAGACACATCTCGATACTACCGAGCAGGCAGTCGTACTTCTCGTTCATCTCCGCCAGGTGAGCCGCGGGGCCGATGAAGCGCTCCTTGCGGGACAGCTTACGCAGCGGCGCGCGACCCACACGCTCGACGTTGTCCTTCAGCACCGGGTTGCTGATGCGCTTGACGATGTTCTGCACGTAGTCCTGCTGCTCCTGCACGCTGATGTGGTCGTGCTTCTGGCAGATCAGGTGCGCCGTCTCCTTGAGCACATTCTGCACAATGTCGTGCAGCTCCTTGTCCTCCAGCACCTCGTGGATGTACTGCTTGCCTTTGCTGTGGCCGTAGTACGCCGCCGTGGCGTGGCCCGTGTTGACCGTGAAGAGCTTGCGCTCAATGTACGGCTGCAGGTCCTCGACGTAGTGCACACCCTTGATGTCCGGCGGCGAGGCGGGCTCGAACGGCTTGGACTCGACGCACCACTCGTAGAACTTCTCAATCATCACGTTCATGCCGGCATCCTTGGGCTGGATCGGCACAATCCGGTCAATAGCCGAGTTGGCGAACCGAGCCTTGTCCTTGATGTTGGCCTTCGTCTCCTCCGACAGCTCCTTCTCGATGAAGCCGCGGAGCGTGTCCGTGGCACCGATGGCGTTCTCGCACGCGATGACGGCAAGCGGCTCGCTCTTCTTGCGGTTGTTGATGCCCTTGGCGATGGGCGCGGCAATGAACTTGAGGATGTTGGGGCCGACGGCGCAGGTGACGGTGTCCGCGGTGGCGATCTCCTCGATGACCTGCTCCATCTCATACTTCGAGTTCATCGCACGGTAGTTGTCGATGGTGAAGGTGGTCTCACCATCCGGCCCAATCTCGGTGACGGTGTACTTGGGCGTCTTCTGGAGCGTCTCGATCAGGTTGTCCATCACGTCGACGAAGACGACCTCATAGCCGGAGTTGTGCAGGAACTCGGCGACGAAGCCACGGCCGATGTTCCCGCCGCCGAAGTGGATGCCCTTCTTGCCAGGCATTGTGAGAGGTGTGAGAGAGTTTGGTGTTGGTGGGTAACTGAGCGCTCGACTAGGGATCAGCTTGGGGGGTATGTACGGCTTTTGCTCTGCCTATAGTCGTCGGAAGTGCTTGTGAGGAAGACGGGGGAATTTGTGCTGTGGAAGACGTTTGCACTCGACGAGAAAGGAGTGAGCTCGAGCTTCATCTTCCCACCAGCAGCTCCATCATCCAATACCATCACCTACTTGAGCAGAGCCCAGCCTCCAAGTGAAAGTAACAAGCAAGTGAACGTACCTAGTTGCTCTTCGCGTGAAGCTCGTGGAAGTATTTCGGATCGCTCGTCTGCTACGTGACGGTCAGCTCACAGCATCAGTATTGGCACATCGTCGTTTTCAGCGAAGGGGAGGGCGTAACATACCTGGTTGCTGTCGCGAAGTTGAAGAAGGATTGGAGTGTTGTTTCCAAGAGCAATAAATAGTGGAAAGAAAGCTAAAGCAGCGGTCTGTTGAACGTGAACGTGGCCCCGCTAGTGGTGGGGTTGCTCGCCTACTGCGGGACCGCTGGCTCGACGGGCCGATTGTTGAAATGGTGAGACGGTGATGAGATGGCGAGAGCGTGTACACAAGCGATGCACGACTGGTCAGCTTCCGCCCCTGCTCACTACCGCCATCTCCTCCTTCCCTCCCCAAGCATCGTTCATTCTGTACTCTCTCTTCTATTACTCTAGCGATCGCCCGTCCCCCATGGACCATGAGAGCCCGAAACGCCTCCTGTCTATACCCAGGGTATCATAGTTCAGCCTCCAACCAACTCCGGAAAATCCTCACCAAGAAAGCGACCGCCACGTTGGCCCTCTGCACACACACGCAAGTGCGTCGCAGCGGCTCAAGCGTGAATCGCCTGCTGCACATGCGGATACACCGCCACCATCCGACTGTACATCTCGGGGTGCTCCTTCATCAGCACCTCCGGGTCCCACGCCGCGGCGACGAAGATGGTGTCGATGCCCGACGACAGCGGCACGGTGAAGCAGTTGGCGATCTGCAGGCCGATGAGGAAGGCGTAGGCCACGACGACGGGCGTGAACTCGCCGTTCTGGTTGTATGTCGGAGCGGTGAAGACGAGGTAGAGGTACGCCAGTAGTGCGCAGGCGTAGGCAACAAAGGTGGCGCCCATGGTCAGGACCGGTCCGATGAGGCACTCGTTGACGAGGGCGTCGATGCCGCGATCTAGAGGGCGGTCAGTACCGAGTTGGTAGTTGCGTGATAGAGCTTGCTTACCTTTGATCAGCCTCCACGTGGCTTTGGCAGACTGGAAATAGCTCTTGCCGTACAGCGCCATGTAGCTGAAGGCATAGCGATTGATGAACTGCACCGCCCAGTCGAGCAAGCCCAGAAAGCATTGCAGGATGCAGAACGCGCAGTCGGTCGCAATGTTGCCACTACTTCCGTTCTGCTGCTGAGCAATCGAGCAGGCCTGCCGCAGCATATTGATGATTGCGACCACCAAGCTTCCCAGACTGATCGAGCCGAAGCTATAGGTGAGGGCTCTCCTCAAGGCGCCGCGAGTTGCACCCTTCGGTGGGTGGGCTGGGCTGAAGTACCAGGCGCCGTACACGCCGGAGATGGTGACGTGGATGATGTTCTTGAGGACCTCGGTGATCCAGTAGGCCGCGAAGGTGATGAAGACGAGCAGGCCGATCACTGTGGCAGAGCTGCAGCCACCAGTGCCTCCCGCGCTGGCATTGCACGCTGGATTGGCGCCAGGTTCGTACTTGACGTACACCGCAACGAGCGCGACGCTGAACCACGCGCCGAAAGCAGCAGCGATCAATCCACCGAGGAAACTGACGATGTAGACTGACTTGAACTTCCTCGAGACGTCGATGGCCGTCTGCAGCATCAGCACGCTGAAAGGGATCCGCGGGATCCAGGAGATGAAGCAGAAGATCGTGAAGACTCCGAAGATGAGGAACACGATGCCTCCGCTCCAGTACTTGCGCGCCAGCATGTAAATCGCCGTCCCGAGACACCACACGATGTTGAGGATGCCGGTGATCCAGATGAACTGTTTCGTGAACATGCGCGCCAGGCTGATATAGCCGTAGCCGAGAACGAGCGCCATGGCCAGGCAGAACGCGAAGAGAACGATCGTGTTGGTGTTCAATCCGAAATCGTTACTGGACCCGTAGATGCCGCCGCCATTGAAGCCCTTCGTGGCCGCATAGCCCTGCAGACTGATGCCAGACACGGCGACGAAACCCGCGAAGACGGCGAGAAAAAGCAGGCCCGCCCACCAGTCGTTCCACTTCGGCTTCTCGACCTTGAAGGCTTGCTCGAAGGTGGGCTTGGTGTCCTGGTTCCATTGCCCGAAGCCTTGCCGGTACGACGGCGGGGAGGCACGTACTGTGGCCCGCCGTACTGCTGTTGTTGCTGTTGCTGTCCGCCGAATTGCTGCTGTTGCTGCCCTCCGTAAGGTGGTTGTTGCTGCATAGGGTAGCCCTTCGCGCCATTCTGGTAGTTCTGTTCATCGATATTGGTGTAGTACTCCGAAGCCTCGCCACGTTGGGCCATTGTCGCTGTTGCGGGCGCGTTCCCGGGCAAATGCGACCGTGAAGATGCCTCCGTGAGCTGTTCTTAAGCCTGGTGAAGGTTATTGCACAAAGAGGTGGCAGGTGTGTCAAAGTGAGGATCTGATATTTTAGATCGCGACGGGCATCCTTGCCTCTTGCGTCAACGCGCATTCGGAGCGTGGACGTTTCTCAGCCTTGTTCGGTAAAGCCTAGATCTCTCGCACGAGATCGACCGACAAGTTACAGGGGTCAAAGTTGGTAAATTGCAGATCGAACTTGGCGAGAGAGAAAGAGCCGCATGTTGAGCCGCATCCTTGCAGTACGTTACTACGACTGACACGGGAATATCAAAACGACAAATGGACGGCATGAAGCGCGCAGCGTGGTATCGACCAGTAGTGAGCGGTACAGACTATCTATCATCCATACCATGCGGTTCGCCGTACACTACCTCTGCCCACGTAGGTTTCTCGAAGCTGATGCCGCATCAAACGCCGCCCCCACTCCCCATCAAACAGCGCTCGAGCAGTATCCTTCTGACCGCGATGAAGCAATCCCGACCATAACTATCCCAACCCATGCACGCGACCAGGTGCAAACCCCAGCTCTCATCATCCCCCAAAGAAATCCGAGCGTGTTTACTCACCTTCGCAACCTACGCGAACCGGTGGCACATCCCCATCCCGGCCAGCTCACGCTTGTACTTGACCAGTGCCGCGGGTTTAAGATGACTGTTACTCACCTGCTTGACATCCATGGACCCGCCAATCACCCAGAAGACCTCCTTGGCTCGCGTGACGGCAACGTTGCAGCGGCCATCGTCGTTCACGAAGCCTAGATTCTGTGTCAGCGTGTGGTGCGGGTAACAGGGCTGGCCGGGAAATCCATATACCCATGTTGTCGCTATGCTGGCACGACCCATCGAAGACGACCATCGAGGCTTCCTGTCCTTGACTCGCATCGACGGTGAGGACCTGTGGCATGTCCGCCATGGTGTACTGATGACTATGGCGAAGCTTCCTCCTGATACCGTCCATGTACTCGTGCAGCTGGAGAGTGTCAATGAGTTAGCGGCGATGGTAAGAGGGACCGCTGACTTAGACTCACCGCGTAGCTGTAGGCGCAGATGATCATCACATGCTCATTCACTCTCTTGTCCGTCTGCCGGAAGCATTCGATCAGTCGCGGGAGAATGTTCTTGAAGAAGACCCGGACGTGCTC
Organism: Friedmanniomyces simplex; assembly: GCA_005059865.1. Classification (NCBI taxonomy): domain Eukaryota; kingdom Fungi; phylum Ascomycota; class Dothideomycetes; order Mycosphaerellales; family Teratosphaeriaceae; genus Friedmanniomyces; species Friedmanniomyces simplex. The sequence continues at coordinate 23,357 of NAJQ01000146.1, forward strand.
CCTGACGCACAGCGAGTTGGTCCCCGGATGGCGCACCCTGTCACCCTTTACCTCCACCCAATGCAGCCGAACGTTGGCATCGGTAGCTTCGGCCGCGTACAGTCTGGCCTCCATGCAGCTGTGCATCCCGTTCTCCGCCACAATGGTCTTGAGGATCTTGCTCAAGCCAGGCAGCCTCTCGTCGAGGGGCAGGTCTGTGCCTCCCCCGTCTCTGAGCTTTCCCTTGTAGAACTCTCGGTTCGGGAATCGTGAAATGGACTGGTGCATGCGGCGCTGCTCGAGCAAGCGATAGTGAGGGAAACCCTCCTCCACCAAGCGGCAGGGCAACGTGATGTCGAGTCGGCCGTTGAAGGCGTTGAAGTTGATCCTGCCGCGAGAGCAGGTGTTGGTAGGCTTCAGCTGTCTGTGACATCTGTCAGCATTTCGTATCAGAATATCCATATGGTGTCCACGTACTTGTCGTCCCCAAACATAACGACGCCTCGGACGCCACTCGACCACTGCTCGCAGACAACGCCGCTCCAAACATTCACCTCGACGTCTTTGGCGGCCTCGTCAACAAACACCACAACCCCAACACGCTTCACGTCCCACTCGCTCTCCGGCGAATACCAGTTGTGGTATAGCTCGCTCGCGCGTGCATTACCAGTAGTGGCGAGCATGAATCGGTTGCCGCCGATGAGATGAGCCCGACACTGCGCGTACGCCATCCTGTACCGCTCCATGGTTGAATCATCGCAACCGGACCGGAGATCCTCGCGGTCCATGCCCCCGCGCGACCACTTGCCAAGGAATTCTCGCAGCAGATCCCAGGCGTTCACGACGCCACCCTGAGTCTTGCCAGTCTCACTGCGCAGACGGCGCTTGAGAATGTGTGTATGGTGCTCGGCAGCATGCAGCACAGCCTGAGCCAGACCGTATCTGCGAGCGCTGTCTTTGTCGGTCTCACGATCATCAACCGCACTGAGGATGTCATAGAAGTGCTGGAGGCTGTGCTTGTTGAGATTGGGATTGTTGCCGATCGCATCCTCATCTTCCTTGGGCGTGAAGTCTCGCACACTCGGGTACATCCGTATGAAATCCAGGACACTCGGAAGCTGACCGCACTCCTTGATCTTGCCGAGCTGCACGGCGAGGTGGTCCACGTTGCTGTTTGCCGGGGCTAATGCGAGGACGTGGAAGCCGAGTAGGTAGAAGTAGATGGACAGAGCTTGTTGGAGAAGTGTCTTGCCGGTGCCTGCTGGGCCCATGACGATGATGATGCCACCTTTGGCAGCCTTGATGCCTCGGATGACCGCGATTTGTTCTCTGTTCCAGGTCATCCAATTCTTCAACCAATCGTCAGCTTGACGCCTGGCTTGTGGTGCGATGGTCTCGCCGGGCTCCTGTGGTTGGGTGAGATCGAGGACTTCGAGGGCATCATGAACCTGGTTGAGTAGTACTCCGTGCCAACGCTGTTGTCCGGGAAGCTACACAGCGTCAATCAGCATGTCTTCCGACACCACGCAAAGATGTAAGCAAGGCGAGATACGCTTCTCTTGACATCCGTGGTATAGCCCAATACAACGGCAGGGGTCTCTCAGGAGCCCGAGAGATGTGCCTGAGGTGACGCATCTCTAGGAGACCACACTGTCTGCAGTATGGCGTTGAGCCCAGATGCAGCGATTTGCGGAAGCTCAGTTGGCCAGAGAGCTGTGCCTAAGGGCATCCTCTTCAAGTCAACGCAGCATCTGTAGTCTAGCATTGCAGCCCGCTACAGCAGTGCGTGGCCCTTCGAGAGTCCGGAGAAGCGTGTCTTGCGGCTGAAGGAAATTGGAATGATGGCTTACCTGGAGCTGAGCAACGGTCGCCAACTGTGTAGCGTACGTCGCCGAGATATACGTCGGGCTGATCTTGACGTTGAAGTACTCTGGACCGCGCCTTACCGAGATCAAGTTGTCACCACCAAAGTAATTGATGGACTCGGAGATGATCCGGAAAAAAGCGTCGTGGGGGGGCAGTTCGGCGACACTGCCCATCAGTACGGCCTTTACCGTGACCATCGTGCTGCTGCGCTGGTCTTTGAACTGGATCGAGGCACCGAGCTCCTTCGGCATACGGTAGAGCAGTTCGTCCTTGACGCTGCTGAGCTTATCGAAGTCTCGAAATCGGACTGCAAGAACGGCAAAAGCGCCGAGCGGGAACACCGTGGCGCTGTGGTAGACCTGGGGTTAATGGGCGGCAGGGTTAGCCAGCGGCTCAGACGTTGAACCGCGCACAACGCGCTTCCCGGAACCATTGAGAGCCCCAGCTCTGTTCGACCACAACGCCATTCGAGACACCACCGTGGACTAAGAGAAGGTAGTAATACTTACTTTGGCCCAGAGTTTCATGGCCTCGCGGGCTTCAGCTTCGGCAGCGACTGCGGAATAAGCAAGCTGCACGCCCGCTTCTTTGACGGTCGTGAAAGTGTTCGAGCAACCCAGCGGCACCATCGGATGCTTGATGTCACCCGAGAGCATGTCCGCCGGTTTCAGCATGCCCTCTCGGGCGCAGTGGACCCGGTCTGGCTTGTCGCCAAATGCTGCGTACTCGACAGCGCCGATGGTTGGTAATAGCACGCCGTCGCCGCTTGGAAGGCGGCTGCGCACATTGTCGAGTTCGTTCTTCGTTTCCAGCGAAAGTGTGCCCTCCGCGAGCTCCAGCCTGACGGCGTGCCTGCCTGGGGCCAGGAAAGACTTGAGGACGCCAAAGATCTCGCTGTCTTGGCCAGGGAGCTTGTTTTTGAAGCCCTCGAGATTGCTGAAGCCGGAGCAGGTAGCCGGACCTGCGGTGAATGAGATGACAGCGGTCGGCTTGTCATGGTTATAGTCCAGGATGCCAGAGTCTGTCAAGTCGCACAGTCAGCATGCTCTGTCCAGACGATTGAACAGCGGCGGGCAGGCGAGGAGATACAAGCGGCCCTTCGGTTCCGACGGACGCCTTGTCTCGCATGAGCTTTCAGGGGTGATCGCACATACCTGGACCGTCGTAATCGTTGAAGTGCCATTCAAGCACCGTGGTATACGGCCGCCCGTTTTCAACTATCCGCAAGAAGGTGCAGCTGAGATGCACAACCGGCGCCAAGAGCTGGAACGAATCGTGGTCAGTATAACCCCGGACGCGCTCGTGAGTTGATGACCCACCAGTTTGTTGAAGCACAGTGCCAGGTCGTACGAGTACTCGTCAGTGCCAACCTTTGGGGGCAGCCGCCGCTGGTCTTCACCACCACCGAGAACGAGTTGGCAGAGTACCGAAGGTTTTGACACGCCGCTCAGGTTCTTCAGCAATGTGTTGTTCACCTCGGATTTGAGATCATGGTACTGATACAGCGCCACCAGCTGCGTGTCGTTGGTGATGGCTTGCTTGGTCACGCCGTCGACCAGCTTCGGTAGGTGCTTCCAGAGTGCTGGGTCTGAGCCTTCGAAATTGATGCGGTCGGAATCGTCGGAAGGGGCGTCCGAATCGGAGGCCATGCTGAACTTGCGATGCGGAGTGTGAAAGAGCGAAGGGATGGTGATGCGTAAGGTACAGTGCGTTGCAGGTGTTGAATAGATCTCGTCGTTTCGGTGGGGGTTTAGGCAGACGCCAAGCGGGCGGGAGGCGTCCGCTCGAGACGGGCGAGGAAGGTGCGATGGGCTGACCTGTGCTGGCGCACAATCGGAAGGTGCGTCAATCTCCGATTAAAGCAATGCGTGCCTGTACCTCATGTACTGCGTGGATGTATTCACTCGCTATGGGAACCTACAAATGCTTGGTCCTGGATGCAATTGGCAAGAGCTTGCCAACTTAGAGGCGCCACATCAGCCATACGCTTCCCGCCAGTATAATGCTGATCTAGAGTGTCAGCGGGCTTCACAGGAGTAGGTCTGCTTACCCCATCGTTGTGAGATCAAGTGTCCGCCGTACGTGTATGGGCACTCTTCAAGCAATAGAGACGCTTTGTATTATACATGGACTGGCCGCCGAGACATCCCTTGCAACGCAACGCCTCCACCTCGTCTGGGTCTCCATCACTCGTGGCATATCCGAGGATCCCAACGCGCTGCGAGACGTGAATACAACAAATGCTTATAGCAGCCTTGCGCCTTGCTTGAGAATAACAACGAGACGCTGATAGCGTATACCCTTTGCTCTACCTCTGGGTCGTCCATTCACTGTCACGGCCATAGCCGGAGGAGGATGAGAGTGAGGTGAAGTGCTGGACAAGGAAGGTGCGTTTGGCGGATCTCGGGCCGACGCGCTGACGTGAAACGCGTCCCAGGTCGTCCCTTCCACTTCGGGACCAGAACAGCTTTGGAGCTGTAGGAGACTGCCATACGTCCAAGCGAAACATTGACAGCACTGGCGACGAGGTCAACACAATGGCAGCAATGATGCCCTCCGGCGGTGGCGGCGGCGGCGCCTCAGCGAACCCGTAAGCCGATCAGAACCAGGACCAACCGCAATGCACACTCGCTGAAGGCTACAGTTACGAACACTACGATGCGCCAACAGTCGGAGACGACCTCATAGACCCCGACGATGGTTCGCATCCACCCACCCTCCACCCACGTAGTTCCCACTAACACTCCGCCCTAGCCACCCTCGACGACCTCGACGACCCCATCCACGGAGCCAACACCTCGGACCGCACCCCCCTCACCGGCAACATCACCTCCTCGCAATCGAATTCCAACACCCGCACTGCGAACAACACCCAAGGCTACCTCAACTCCGCCATCCCCGGCGAAGACCGCCGCGCGCCCGTCAACACCATTGACGAATCAGTCTGGGACACCCTGAGAAGAGATCTGCTGGCTGTGTGGGAGAAGATGCGGCAGGTGCTGTGGCCTAAGTACCTTCTTGGCGGCATCATGGGGCGGGGAGGCGGAATTGGAGGCGCGGAGAGAGGGGAAGGAAATAGCCTGGCTGGAGGAGTGGAGGCATTGAGGGGGATTGTTGGCAGGTGGCCGGATGCGGATGCGGTGTTGCAGGGCGGCATGAGCGAGGGGCTGAGAGATTGGGATCTATGGTATGCACCATCACGGACAAGACGATACGTGCGCTGTGCTATGAAGTCTGGTGCTGACACGCTACATCAGGGGCCCCCTACTCTTCAGCCTCCTCCTCTCCTTCCTCCTCTCCCTCAACGCACGAGACGAGCAGCGCTCCCTAGTCTTCAGCGGCGTCTTCGCCACCATCTGGATCGCCGAAGCAGTCGTCACGCTCCAGATCAAACTCCTCGGCGGTCACATGTAAGCCGGAACTCCACTTGCACAGACATCGCGTAAAGGGGTACTGACACGCATTCCCAGCTCCTTCTTCCAATCCGTCTGCATCATAGGCTACACCCTCTTCCCCCTCGTCATCGCCTCCCTCCTCAGCGCCCTGCACGTTTATACTATCGTGCGGATACCCGTGTACAGCGTCCTGGGCCTCTGGTCACTGGCCGCGGGCGTGAGTATACTTGGCGGGAGTGGAGTAGTGAAAGGGAGAGTGGCGCTGGCGGTGTACCCGCTGTTCGTGTTCTATCTAGGGCTGGATTGCTTATGCTTCATCTCGTAGCGATGCCTCTCTTAGCGATGGCGCGAGGCGCTTGTTATGATACATGTATGATGGGTGCTGTGTCGAAGCAACAAACCCTCGCATTTGTGCTATCGCTGTAATAGGATGTGTGATCTCTATTGGTAAAGCGACAAACCCCGCGGTCATGAAAATGTGAAGCTCAGAGTCGACAGAGCACAGTTCCAGACCCAGCTACCGATTCTGACCCGCCGTACTCGTCCGACTTAGTGGTTATACCGCCGCCAATGTCGCTTCTAAAGCCTTAGCTTCGCCGATGCGACTGGCTCTGCCTTCAAGCAACCTCTGCAATCTCGCCAGATGCACCACCGATCGCCTTCAAAAAAGGTGCACAGCCGCCGAGTCGCCTTGATGCAGCATTTGCGTTGCGCACAAGTGGCACGCATCCCACATTTCTCATGCTGCTGCTCTTCCGCCTCCCATGCTGGCAATAGTTTACTGGGCTCGCCACAAAGCCGATCCATCGAGCCTCAGCTCCGGCATCCTTCACAGCAGGTAGGCAAAGAGTTGATGCTCCCCTTCCGCATGTATAGCTTCCGGGCCATCCCAGTCTCTGCCACGTAGTCGTGCTCGTCCAGTCGGACAAGACATGCGATCATCAACGGATGCCACTTCACCGCAGCCATCCGATCTTTGAACCACTATGCTGTCCCTCTTCCCGCCTCTTCAATTCCACCGCACCCCGAACATCTTCCCCTGCTTCCTCTGATCCAACCTCTCCCCATCCTTGTTCTCCAAGAATAACCTCTGCTTCCCCGGCACATCCAGCGCCAACACCCTATACTCATAATCCTTCTGCCCCGGCAACCGCGTCATATGCAGATTCACCGTCCCCTTCGCCACCGGCCCTTCCACGTAGAAATGCATATGTATATGCTCCACCCCCGCCCGATCCGTCTCGTTTCGACTCGCCACCGTCCGGTTCCGGGCCCAGCGACTCCAGCTCGGCTCGCCGTAGGCTTTGATCTCACGTTTTGTGTGCAGGCCCTCGTTTCCGGCTAGGAGTGCGATACATTTGGGGTCTTTGCGGACGCGGTCGGCGGCACGGTTGAAGACGGCAACTTTGCTGTCGGAGGAGAAGACTTCGAGGTATAGGACGTATGCTACTGTCCCCGTGAGGCCCACGCCGAGGAGGATGAGGCCGAAGTTGAAGAATTGTTGGGTTGTGCGGGCTGCTTTCTCGCCGAGGGAGAGGGCAGTCCAGGGGACTTGGCCGGTGTCGTTGGCGACGGTGATGCTGCGGCGGCGGAGCGTGGGCGTGTCTTTCGGGAGGGAAGAGGTTGTTGCTAGGCGTGCCTGCCGGATGGAGAGGGGTACTGGAATGTGTGTAGCTCGCAGAACTGCTGGTACAGACGGGCTGGTATCCTCAACGCCATCGTCGCCGTCGGAACATGTCAATGCGCTTCACACCTCGAGAAGTGAACAAAGCTCATCAACCTGGCAAACACGCGGAGGTGGAGACGCGGGGAAGTGGGCTCTTGGCAGGAGGCGAATATAACTTCCCGTTTGGGAAACAGCTCGCGTTTCGAATGTAAACCTCAAGCAAACATCGAGAGTGAAAGCCGTGTGACAGTTCCTTGAACCCGCATCACGACTATGGCTCCCAGCGAACTGCAGCATCTCCTGCGAGTCCTGGACGAACGTAACATCCCACTCGGCCACGATGATGTCGCTTGGGCTTTCGATCACCACGAGACGAAGCCCATGATCACATCTTGGGTACAGGAGTACTTGTCCAAATCAACGCTACTCACGAAAGAAGAGCTGACGTTGTATGTCCCTCTTGATACCGCAAGTTTCATGAGCACCACTGACCGTCTAGCAGTCACACCGCCTACCACGATGGCCTTGAGGGTCACACAGGCCAAGGCTTTCCCGGACGACCACTGTCCGACAGCGATTTCGAAGCAGCGATCACCTCGCTCGAAGCCAGCACCACCGCCATCGACAAGCAATGCCAGCTCCTCGAAACGCAGAAACAAGCCCTGACCGAGCTAAAGGCCCGCAACGCCAAGCAAGACGGCAGCACTGCAGCTCGGGACCGGCAGAAGAAGCTCGCTCGCGAGAAGGCACAGCTCGACTTCGAGGTCGACGAGCTGGCCGATGCCCTGCAGTCGAGCTTGCAGGCTTCCAGCAAGCAGATTGACGTAGTAGTCGGCGGAATGCCGTCGAACATTGACAGGATCTTCGAGAAAGACGACAGACTACTCGATGGGCTGCAGAAAATGCTCCCGAAATTGAGCGATGCTGGAGCCGACCATGACGTTGGTGAGGAAGTCGATCGCTTGTGCCAGGCTTTGACCGCCCTGTCGGCGCAGGAGATACGGTTACGCATCGATAGTACATACCGCGCAAGTGCAGGATCGTCAGCTTCCAAACCCAACGGCCATACAGCCGAAACCGAGCAGCAGCAGCGATCCCTTCGAGCTGAACTCAACGAGCTGTCTCAAGAGATCGACAGCCTAGCCACCATGGCCGTGGACGGACAATACCGCGTACCTATCCTCCGCGAACTTACAAGCACAGAGTCAGAGACCGAAAGCGACCGCAAGCGTTGGAGCGAATACGTGGCCGCAACCCTACAGTACCTGACTGCCCGTCTCGTAGCGCTGGACCAGTACACCCAGCACCTGCACGCCCACAAAGCGGCGCTTGCGGAGTTGACGAGTAGCTTCGACACCACCGCACGTACCAAGCCCGCCGCTACCGCAACGTCCCAGTATACGCGGCACGGAACACAGCAAACATCAGCAGCGTCAAGACCACCCGCCACGCCCAGCTCGGGAAAAGGCCTCAAGCCCCTCCGCCTCGTCCAAGCCAATTTCTCCGAGCCGCAGAATCCCGTGGCGCAAGTGCTTCGCTCGTTTGATATTCGCGTGGGCGACACGAGTGATACAACCAAGCTCGCCGAAACGCTCGAGCAAGCGCGCAAAGACCGGCGCACACGGCTGGCACAGCTGCGCGAGAGCACGGAACGCACGATATCGGATCAGCCGGCTGAAACGGTGGTGAGAGCAGATGGGAATGTGCGGGATTTGCTTCAGGCGCTGTATACGCACTCGACGTTTGGCACTGTCAAGCTCGTTGATCCGGAGGTAGAAGCCGGTTTGGCACGTCTGGAGGACCAAACGCAGGGACTAGGGGAGGATATGAGGGCGTTGGATGTGGAAGCGATTGCGAGGACGGTGAGGGAGAGGCAGAGGGAGATGTTGGGGCAGACTTAACGTGGTCACGCACACCTAGGTCTTGTCCACGCATGCAGTCTTTCGTCAGCGAGCCCGCCAAATTGCAAACGCCTGTGCATAAGTACCACCTATGCGCTATGTAAGGCAATGCAGCCTGCTGCCGTCGTAGCTTCGTGAAATATCGATAGACCCATCGATAGATGACCCCCCGACTGTCCCGTATATAACCGCGAGATATCCAACCAGTAGCACCCCTCAAGTAAGCGTCGCCATCGCAGCCGCCACCAACTTCGCCTTCGTGCGTCGCTCTGCAAGCAGCACACCAATAGTCAGCATATGACCCAACCATCACAAACCGCGAAGCATGCCGAGAAACAAGGGGAGAACATGTGCAACACAGCGACCCAACCCACCCTTAGTGTGTAGATCGAACCAGCGCCATCCTACCTTTCCGATCCTTCTCCACCCTCATCACATTCCTCGCCGGACTCTTCTCCCTCTCCACAATCTCCAACACCTCCCTATCGGCCCTCCGCCGCCCTCCCTCGCGGTACTCCACAAGCTGGAACTCCTCTTCCGGCCGCTCGCTGCGGACACGGAGAGCCATGTCGCGCTTTTCCTCGGCTTCGCGCTCGAGGCGCAGGGCGCGGCGCTCAGCTTCCAGCTGCCGGATCTCGGACTGGATGTCCCGGTCGCTACGGTAGTCGGTGCGTTCGCGGATCACGAGGGCGCCAGGTGGTGGCGGTGCGCCGGGCGGTGGGGGGGGCGGCATGCGCTCTTCGATGACCGTGCGGCGTTCTTCGTAGAACTCCGGGATCGGGATGGAGCCTGGCGGGGGTGGCGGGGGCGCGCGCTCTTCGAAGACGGAGCGGCGTTCTTCCACGTATGTGCCGGGTGACGAGGGGCGGCGGGAGCGCGTCCGTGTCGTGCGGGCTGGCGAGGTGCGCCGGGTGGTGGTGCTGCGTGCGCTTGGTGACTCGGCTCGGACAGTGCGGGCGCGCTCAGACCGTGCGCCCGTCATGATGACTGTCGGCGGGTTGATCCACTCGGTCTTCAGAATCTCCTCGTGCTCGCCCATGGGAGGCGGCGGCAGAGGGGCAGGGACGTGCTCTTCCACTCGCTCCTCAAAGCGGTAGACCGTCTTGTTTCCTAGAATATTGTCAGTCGATCATTCAAGATGCACTTGCCAGGTCCTGTCACTTACCGCCTTCCTTGTACTGCTCGCTGATTTTGATCACCTCATCAATCTGATCCTTCTCGAGCGCTATCCGGAGCACGTAGAAGTTGTCTTCTTCATCGTATGGGTACCCGAGATCCTGGATCGCCTCGCTGCGCACCAAGCGCTTCGGCATGCGAGTCTTGCCTTTCTTGAAGCCTCGCCGGGTCTCGGCAATGCTCTCACGGATGCTTTCGGCCTTGTCGACCTCCTCGAAGCTCTCGCTGCTCTCACTGCTCGGCGATGTGCGTCTGGTAGTCACGGACTTGGCCCGCGTGCTCTTAGTCTTACGCGTAGGTGCCTCGCTTGGAGCCTTGCTGCGAGCGTCGCCTCCTCGGTGACGGTGCACGGAGCGCTCACGTTGAATCTCTACCTCGCGGTAGTCCTCGGGCGCACGGTAGCGTGGCCCTTCTTCGTAAATGTCTTCGTGTCGCCGGATGGGCAGTGGGACAGGCGTGTACGCCGGCATCCGGTACTCCTCCTTCTCGTAGCGTGCCGGCCGGCGGTCGAACGTATCCAGACTGCTCTGACGCCGCAGCAAGCCCGGTCGTGCCGGAGGACGTTGCTCAGACTCCACCTCCTCTTGCCGTCCGATACTCTTCCGTCTGTACGGTGTAAGTGCCATCTCCGCAAGCTCGCGGGGGTCGACATCGCCGAACAGCTCTCTGTCCGTCCTTCTCCGCGGCCGCGCAGAGCTCGGCGTGAAGCGGTCTTCCTCAACATAGCGATCGCGTTCGTGGTAGGAGCCAGCCGGGCCTCGCTCGTCGATACGGTCCGCTACCGCAATCTCCCTCCGACCTGGGCGGTCACGCTCGGAGAAACGATAGTCCTCTTCGAAGCGCTGCGGCGGTGGTCCGCGTGCGCCGAAGCGCTCGAATCTATCCCGATCCCATCGCTGAGGTATCTCGCCGTATGCCAGGTTGTCCGCAGACGACCGTGGTCCGCCCCCGAAGCGTGACATGCTGCTCAGTTGCTGTCCTCGTACGTCGCTTTTATCCAAGGTCAAGCTCCGTCAATGCCTGTTCAACGTGGTAGCGGTAGACCTGAATGTTGCCGTCCTTTCGACTTGACCAGGCGGACTTCCAAGTATGTATTCCGTCTTGAAGTGACACAGTTGGAGGTGGTGCAGCTCTTCCAAAGCAGGCTGTTGGTGCGAGTGGCTAGCAGGATGCAAGCGGTGCGTCACTTTGGCCCAATCGGCAGGGATGCTGCCCGAGGTGTTGTTGATGATATGGGCTGGCACTGGAGGCGCAGTGGGAAGGGATAGGGATGGCAATTTGCCGTTGGGTTTTTGGCTGCAATGCGAGGAGAGAGAGGATGGAAGTTGGGCAGCAAGGCCGCTCTCATCTCACCTCCGATAGTGACGTACGATTCATTGCGGGCACGTGCGAATTGCGCCAAGACAAGTGTGATATCGACCTCCTGAGGTGCTCACGCCAACAAGCGCTCCTTCACTGCCAGCACCGGCAGCCCTAACATCTCGATGCAAAGAAAATGAGTTGGTAAACACCGAGCGACTGCAAAGATACGAGGAGCATGGTTTCGTTGGTTACAGCTGTTTCGGACGTGACCTTGTAGAACGCTACCCACGTCCAGCTGCCGTCTCATAGGAGACCTACCTTACGTTGACCCTACATGTATTCATGAGCCTCCGCTTTGCGGGCTGCATCCCTCACAGACCCGACTTTGTCCTCGATGGAAGGATTTCAATAAGTGCTGAGCTGTATCGTCGACTTCGAGAGAGCAAAGTTCGATACCGAAGACTTTAACCCGCCGACGACAGCGTACTGGGACTTATATTGAGGCGGATCAGGAAGTGCTGGCAGATGAAATAAAAATGGCTGGCCCGGCTGCTCCCTTAGGCTGCTAGACGCTTTGATGGGGTTACTGAGAGATTATCATTCCCTCTATATTCAGCAGTCCAGTGTGATTATCTCATCCCGAACGTCGAAGCGGCGTCGCAACAGCATGGAAGGCCTCTGTTGCATGACGAAAATACCGCCAACGCTCAACGACACAGGCCCTTGCTGGATCTTCACCCAGGGGTAGGCTTCCGGCCGTAGTAAGTATGGCTACCAGGCGTCAGCAACGTTCAGCATCCACATACGACATCCACTCACAACTTCAGATAATGCCGTGCCTCATCCGCACGCAGCTCCCCTCTCACCTTCTCGAGCAGTTCGTCGACCTCAGCTTTCTCCATACCCAGGCCCTTCGTCAGTGGACCCATATACAACGATTCCATCCCCTGAAGCAGAACCTGGCGCCTCAGCAAACCCTTCTCCTTGTCCACTTTATCTTCCGGCCAACAACCCACCGGCGTGGTAGTGACGACCTGATGATTCTGGTACAGCCCACCTTGATCGAACAGCGGCTGCAGCGCTGCGCCCTTCCACAGGTCGATGCCGAACTTGGCGATACCGGCCGCTAGCTTCTGCTGCGCCTCCCAGTAACACGAATGGCGACACTTGTCGATATCCAGGACGTCGGGACAGGCGCAAAATATCCGAGTATGCAGTTCCTGCCACTCAAACCAACCTCCCGGCTTCAGGTGCTTGACGGCTTGCTGGAGCATGCGTCGCGGATCTTTGATAGCGGCGCAGAACATGCGGGCATGGATGTAATCGAACTTCTCCTCGTCGGGCAGGAACGTCGACCAATCTGCCTCAAGGTCACCGGTTCTCATCTCCAAGCGCGCAGGCAAGTCGTCCGTTTCCGGCAGAGACAAATCAACACCGACTACCGTCGCCTGCGGATACTCGTCCACGAACTCCCTCGCCCAAATCCCGGTACCGGTCCCTATGTCTAGGACCATGATGGGCTTGTCGGGGGCCAGCGGCGCCAGGGCCAGCTGGCCGTCGGTACACATGCGGAGCAGGACGTGCTGCGTGTTCAGGCGGAGGTACTCGGGCTCGTCGTGGGGGAGTAAGTAAGTGCCGTCGTCCTTGTAGGCCTGGTAGCGGCGCCCGTTTTCGTACTTATAGGTGTTGGATTGGGCCATGTTTGCAGAGGCTGAAGTTGCGTCCCTGTGGATGGGAGTGTTGAAACAACACAAAGCCGTGTGATGGCAAGGACCTCACCTTCCGTTGCAAGGATGGAATGCTTACCTCGTTGCTAAATCGCCGGGGATAGACTTGACACTTGTAGTACTTGAGCGAGCCACAATCGTCCAAAGGACGCTGTGTAATGCTGCCGGTTTCGCTTCCACCTCGCCAAATCCCTATAAGCATTACCTACTCAGGTGTTCGGCGTAGCGACTGACTCCGATCCCGCGCATGCATGAGGGCAACATCAAGCGTCGGCCACAAGAGCTCGCCGCAGAGACATCTACAGCGGCGGCATCTCTGGCTGTGCTCACAGCATGCCCTTTAAAGGTCAGTTGACGCGTGCGGTCATTCAGGACGTAGGTGTTGTGGCTAGATTCTCTCGCGCGTCTTTCACCGTTTCACGCGTCGTCCCCGCGTGTCTGGATCCTCGCACATCTGACTCAGCAGTCGTGGAAGACCCTATGAAAGTGGAGCGTTGTCTCGAGCCGCCGAGCATTGGAGTCTGGAAGGCTTCTGCGATCTTGTGGTGGAAACCGAGAGTGTTTTCTCGGCTTTATTTTTGAAGCTAACATAAATGACAGCAAACTCATAGCTCTAAATCTTTTGCAGGCGTGCTCGTGCGAAACTCTTGAACTTCTCGCAGTTCTCTGCGGCCGTTTGGCTCAATGGTAGAGCGTCCGCCTCCTACATACTGGTAAAGCGGAAGGTGTACGTTTGCCCCAGTCCTGGCCCGGAATGTGATGTACTAATCAAATTACAGTGTGGTATGTTGCCTCTCCTTTGTAAGATCCTCGTTCCATCGTTAATGAAATGTGCAGGGTTCGAGTCCCATGATGGTCGTGAGTGTCATGATATTTTGCTTTTGTGCCGACTGCCTACCAGACAGTTCGTCGGAAGCGGCTATGTACGTAAACTACATGGCCGCTGTTGGCTGGTGGTACGTTTTGCCCCTCACGAAGTAGATGCAACTGCAAGATGATCGGCACGCTTGGCAGTATATCATACGTCCCAGTCGTTCCTCTGATCCGTCGACCCGGTTTGACTACAACATTCCCACCTCTCATCGCCGCTACTGCTTTGAGATCCCGGGGCGTTCTTGCTCATCTCTTGGGAGACAAAGTTCTCATTGTAATCCCTTGGGGGTCATTCGCACCAACCGCGACTCTCAATCCGACCCAAAGCAGTCGGTTCCCATGTTCTCGGCGTAGCTCAATGCAAGCGCAGAACACACCTTCAGTATACCTTGGCCTTGGTTCATATGAGAACCCCGCACCGAGGTTTCGATCACCCAATGCGAGAACGATTCGTAGCGTTTTGAGTATGGCCAAGAGCCCTCCTCCAGGCCGACAAGTGCATGGATCGGCATCCGCATAACCAGGTCCAGTATAGCTGAGTCGCTGCTGGTCTTCGAAGCTGTGCATTCGAGCCTCGCATGCTGGTGGGTGATCATCGATCCGCGGCAAGGGTGGTGTCGCTGGGGCAGGCAGCATGCCAAATCATAGGACTACGTCGTATCCTGTAGGTGGTGGTCAAATATAAAAACCACTCCTGATTCCTGTCGACCCCGTTCGTTGGTATTCGCTCAATCTCGTACACTCGGACTACTGCCAGCTCTGATCATGCATCTTCTTCCCTTCTTCACGCTGTTGGCGACTGCTACTGCTGCAGCTGTTCCAGCTATTAAGGAGCGTCAAGCAGCTTGCTCTACCGCTAGCTCGTCAACCTTGGCGGCGGCGAAAGCAGCGTAAGTCGTATATATCAGCATTACCCGTGAACCACGCAACCCGCAAGATCGGTCACTGTGGAACATTACGGACCAGTTTGCCGCTGTACTCGGCGCCAGAGCCAGACTCCGGTGGTTCGGACGGATGAGTGTTGGCGTGCGAACGTCTCAGACACTGGCTAATCGGCGTTCGTCAACAATAGGTTCACGCAAGCAAAGCTCGTTCCAGATGTGATTCCCAGCTTCAATCCGACGCTCTCCGTCCAAGCCAACTTCAATGGCATGCAGGTCAATCTAGGCAACACCTTCAGCGCTACAGGTGAGTTCTGGTGCTGACGAACAATGCCAAGACAACCGCTGACAGCGACTTACAGAGACATTAACGCAACCATCCGTCAGCTTCTCCGCCGAGCCCGGTTACGACCCTTCGAAGACCAAATACACAATCTTCCTCGTCGACCCGGATGCGCCCGGCCCAGCGGCTCCCATTCTCAAGGACTTCCTGCACCTCATCATCTCCAACGCGCAGCCGTCGTGCATCACCACGCAATCGCGGACGACGGTGGCCTCTTACATGCCGCTCACGCCCCTGTCCGTCGCGGCGCACAGGTATACCTTCTTGGTGTATAGACAGCCGCCGAACTACACGCCCCCGCCGAGCATCAATTACCTGCCGGGCGTGAGGAACAACTTCGATCTGAATGCGTATGTTGCCCAGGCTGGGCTGATGGGTCCCGTGGGGGGGAATTTCTTCCGCGAGGGGCTGGCCTCGACGGTGTGCGCTGTCACCCCGGGTTGCACGCAGGAAGGCACTGGGTATCAAGCGGCCTAAGAGGTAGGATGCGGAGGTGCCTTCTGGCCCCTGGGTCATGGCCTACGGATAGCGAGCGGTGTTCCTGCCGAATTCGGTAAACGGAGCAAGTGGCTGTTGCCTAGTCTGCAGATCGGATGATTTACGAAGCCGCTCTCGTTATTGCCAGCTCTGCCTCGGCTGTGTTATAATCCTTGCAATGTGGTCGTCCTTTTCCAATTCAGCCCTGCGAAGATGAACTGCCGACTTGCCACGTGGAAATCGAACGGCATTTGCGCTCGGAGCAACCTCGGGGTAAGCGGGCGCTGCCTCTTCCTCGCCCCTCCACATTGCGTCACCCCCACATGCCGACCTCCAAAACTGCTGCTTTCCTCCAATCACGCCGGAGTGAAGTGGCAGCGGAGTCGGCCAGGAACATTTCCTGCTGGTGTCCACTTCACCGGTGGACATCTCCTTTGCGTCGCGCACTCTTGCGGGTCTGTCCGGGCTCAACAGCGTTAACGGGCGGCCTTGGTGCTGCAAAGTGAATCGGTGGGCCTGTTTGAGACTCACTGCACCCCCCACGCCCCGCCTGTGGACCCCGGACATTGAAGTTGCAAGTACATGAGAGAGTCTTCTCAGAAATGAAGGCTGTGCCATAGCCCTTTCCTAGCTTGTCAGTCAGTACCCTATGCATCAACTGCAACCCGCCCTCCGACCTTCCTAACAGCCGCATACCAGACCGACTCCTCCACCGAAAGTGGGCACCATGCCTGAAGCTCTCCTCGACGACATCTCCCACCGCCGATACAACCCGCTGCGAGGATCGTGGGTATTAGTGAGTCCGCATAGGACCAAGAGACCGTGGCAGGGACAGCAGGAGGCTTCGAGCAGGATACAACTTCCCAGCCACGACCCATCGGTGGGTAGCCATAGCATACCAGCATGGAGACAAGAAAATGTGTGTCTGACGGGCGTAGTAGTGCTATCTCTGTCCTGGCAATAAGCGCGCACAAGGTGATGTCAACCCAAAGTACGACAGCACATTTGTGTTCGTCAACGACTACGCTGCGGTGAGAGAGCAACAGGCCGAGTACGAGCCGCCGGCACAAGATGGCTGTGGGTTCTCATATTGGCGAGGGTATGAGAAAAACCGGGGCTGATCAATTTCCAGCGCTTGCGACCCGACTTCTCAAAGCGGAAAGCACGACCGGAAAATGCTACGTCATCACCTTCTCGCCAGAACACAACGTTACCCTCGCGGACATGCCTGCCTCGACCATCGTGCCCGTGATAGATACGTGGACTAAAATCTATACCTCCCATCTGGATCCACACTCGCCACTCGTCAAAGCGGCGAAACCGACCACGATGCCGCCTTCGGGTACCAACGGCAGCCTCGTCGACCCACCTAAACAGCAGTACCGGTATATGCAGATCTTCGAGAACAAGGGCCAGGCGATGGGCTGCTCAAATCCGCACCCACACGGCCAGATATGGACGACCACTTCGCTGCCGGAGGAGCCCGAGGTCGAGCTGCACAACCTCCAGCAATATCGACGAGAGCAAGGCGGCTGCAATCTTCTCGAGGACTACGCCAAGCTGGAGAGTGAGAAAGGCGAGCGGACGGTTCTCGAGAACAGCAGTTTCTGGGCGGGGTGTCCGTGGTGGGGTACCTGGCCGTTTGAGATTATGGTGGTGGCAAAGGAGCACAAGCGGGCGTTGGTGGATTTGGATGAGCGGAATAAGGAGGATCTGGCGGAGGTGATCGCGGATATCACGAGACGATATGACAATCTTTTCGAGACGAGCTTCCCTTACAGTAAGTTTGTCGTACGACTGAGGTCTGGTGTAAGTAAGGTACTGACACCGGACACAGGCATGGGCATCCACCAAGCACCACTCACCGGCACGACGGAAGAAGTCGAGGCCTCGCACTTCCACATGCACTTCTACCCCCCATTATTGCGCAGCGCCACCGTCCGCAAGTTTTTGGTGGGTTACGAGATGATGGCCGAGCCGCAGCGGGATATTACGCCGGAGCAGGCTGCGAAACGACTGCGAGACTGCGGCGGCGAGCTGTACCGACGGAAATTATAGACAATGTTATGGGAAGGGAACGACTTCAATGGGTATGCATACTAGCGACGACGGCGGCAGCACTCAACGGGGCGTCTCGAAGGTATTGGGAGGAGGTAGTTATGGAGGAGTAGCAAGGCGTAGAGCAAGACACGGTCTGTTTAGACATAGCTATTGTACAAGGGAGCATTGTGACGTGCTAGCAGTAGCCGATCGAGTCGCTCTTCCAACTTTCACCATGTTCATGTCTGGAGCAGTCGGAACCGGGTGCTTACTAAAGTGGCGCAACGAAGAACTGCGAGGTGGTTGTTTGATGATGAAGCAGGAAAGATCAAGGGAGGTCTAGGAAGATCGCGTCACGCATAGCACACATGCAGTTCAGCAGGTCCAGTGCGACGACGGCAAGCTTGCATGAATACATGGCTGGTGGGACTGTCACAGCCAGACAGACCAGGCAAGCGTGAAGTTCCGTCTGATACTTGATGTACAACACTCACGGCTGCGCTCGTAGAGCCTCACTAGCTTTCCGCAAGCCTGCTTTGGCTCTCCCGGGTACATCCTCAGCATCCATCACCACGTCAACGAGCTTCAGCCCTTTCCCAGCATGGATGCCATCCTGAGCAAGCAAGTCTTGCAAGTCGCCCATCGTCCGCACAGTCTTCTCCAGGACGGGATAGTCATCTTGATGATCTTCTGCCCGGAAGAACGAAGCAGCCTTTGCGTACCGCCAACTCGGCACATCGTTGTACTCGGCCTCCATACCATTCAACCAACGCTCGTACGTGTATCCGCCGTTGTTCACGATGAAGATCGTGACGTCTAGCCGATACCGTATGATATCCGAGAGCGCCTGGCAAGTCACCTGGAAACTGCCATCGCCCTCGAACAGGATCGTGCGGCCGGGCAGGCCGCTGTCACGCTTCGCTAGGGAGATACCCTGGGCGGCGGGCAACATTTGACCGATGGAGCACCAGATGCTGGAGGCGACGACTTGGGTTGGCGAGGGGAATGTCATGTCTCGACCGCCGATCAGGGGTGTTCCGTTTGCTAGGAGGATGGTGTCGTTCGGTTTGAGATAGGAAGACATTGTTGACCAGAACACATCTTGGGTAATGCGATCTGCTGCGTTAGACGCTGACGTGTACTGCGCTGTAGTCGTCTTCTTCTCGGACATCAGTATGGGCTTCGGGGCGTTGCTCGACAGCTCGCGGACCAGCTTCTGGAGCACCACCTTGCCTTGCACTGGATGCACCTGCCCTTCCATCTCGACGGAGTCAAGGTTGAAAAGAATTCGTGACTCAGTCGGCGGTATGGCGGTCCAAGCAGCCGTATTGGTATCACTCAGCATCGGACCGGCAAGGAGCACGAGATCTGTTGAGCTCGAGTACTCCGTCGGTCCACTCAAGGTACCCATCCAGTACCTGGCACTCCCATCCACCGCTCCCATGGCCGATCCGAAACAGGCAGTGGGAATCATGTTGGCCAGAGCATTGACTTCCGTCAGGAAATCGTATGGGTAGCTAAGACCATCGACCACGAGTAGAGGCTGTCGTGCTTTCCTTATTCGCTCGGCGATAGACTGTACAAGCTGGTCTTCAGTGTCATGTTTATTGCTAGGCGCCGAAATCTGCAGCGGTCGTTCCAGCAACTCTGCCGACACCCGTACCTCCATCATATCCACAGGTACGCTCACATACACCGGCTTAGATCTCAGCACGCACTCCCGCAATGTCTCATCGTACGCCTGCACTGCCTCCGCTACTCGATCATGCTCGTGGAACTTCGTCTGAGCGCACGTAATCTGCTTCGCCATCTCAGCGTACACGCCCATCCTGCCATCCCCCAACGTATGATGGAGCGGACGCGCAGCACTGGCCGTCCGCCACGCCTTCCTTGACGGCGTTCCAATGAGGTGCACGACGGAGATACTCTCCGCATAAGACCCAGCGACCGCATTGATCGCGGAAAGCTCGCCCACACCGTACGTCGTAAAAAGTGCACCCACCTTGGGCCCGGTTCCGGACCGCCGAGCAGCGACATGGTGGCCGGCTCTGGCGTACCCGTCTGCTGCGTAGCCTGCGCAGAGCTCATTGGCGTTACCGATCCAGTTCAGGCCGGCCGGTCGGACGTGGTCCAGGGCGCGGAGGAAGAAGTCACCCGGGACGCCGTGGATGCTCTTGCAGTTGAGTTCGTGGAGTCGCCGAAACAGGTATTGTGCTACGGGTACTGTTCTGGTCATGTTTGCTCCGGGACTGATGTAGTCCAGCTATCACCGGCCTTTCTTTAGTATGGCGCGACGAGTCCTGCGCTGGGGACGGACGTAAGCGGGAGCGGAAGTATCGTGACGAGCAAGTCATGGAAATGCTGTCTCTCTTAGGCATCAGGCCTCCATACGGCTGAATCTAAAGATCCACTTACTAACGTGGCCTGACCATCCTTCCCGTGGTGAAGTGGTGAAGTCGAGCAAATCTTGGAGACTCCTTCGCTAGGTGTGCGGCAGCTGAGTAAGCGGGCAACACGTTCACTATGTCGGTGATATACATGGCATATTCGCTAGGCAGCTATACCTACATAGGTACGGAAAGTAGCAAGCGGCTAAAAAGGTCAACACAGCCAGTCTTACCCCGAACGCCTCGCCGTCCGCGCAGTCGTACGTCTCGGCTGCACGACCTCCGCCTCGGTTGACTCGCCTTCATCCTCGTCACTCTCTCCAGCATCGCTGGTAGCGAAGTACTGGCTCTTCAACGGTGTCGACCTCTTCGCCGCACGAGGCTTCCGGCCATTCGCCGGTGTCGAAACGATCACTCGTGGAGAGCCAGGCTTGCTCTTCTTGCTCTTCTTGCTCTTCTTAAGGACTGGCTTGATGTCGAGATCGGAGTCGGGATCCACGTCGCTGCTTACTGCGCTTTCGTCGTCGAGATCAGAGTGGGAAGATTCGCTGTCACTCGTGACTCTGGATACGGGTTTGCTCCTCGCCTTCGCTTTGGATCCAGGCCTGCGGGCTGCAGCCGGTGGGAGCGCAGGGGCCGCCGCGTCGCCGTCACTCATCTCGACGTCCTCAGGGTTGTCTTTCACTTCATCCCCGGTCTTGTGCAAGAACTGAAGCGAGACTGGCGTGACAGGCACATGGTTCTTCGGCGGCTTCTCCTTCGCGTCGTCCGGATGCTCTTCGACCAGGAATCCGCCATCCCCAGCAGTATGGTCTTCCTCCTCGCTTTCTACCAGAAAACCGCCACCACCGTCCATGTCCTTATCGGCTTCAAGAGCGGCAGCTTTCTTGCGCTGCTGCGGGACCTCCTCCTCATCATGCCCAGGTAAAAAGAACCCACCGCCCTCCTCCTCCGCGCCCATTTCCACCCGCTCAACATCAACATCATCCCCCACCTTCCTCCCCTCCCTCTTGGCTTTCGCCACAAAAGGATTCACCTCCTCCTCCCTCCCTCCGCTCCCCTCATAATCCACCCTCATCCTCTCCAGCACCCTCAACCCCAGAACCATCTTCCGCCACCACTGCAACGCCACGGTAGTCCTCTTCACATCCTCCTTGCGCTTCGCCTCCTTCTGCTCCTCCCTCCACGCATCCCTCAACAAAATCTCATGTTCCTCCGCCACCACCACCCCCGTCAACACAGGAACGGCGCGTTGCTTCCCAAACTCAAATCCGGTACACGCTTCGGCATAGTCAATCTCCAGTTTCCTGCAGATCTTGGCCGTGCCCTTCAGCGGCACGTGTACGGCGCCTTCGGGCACCATAGTAGGAACGTAGACATCCATGTTCCCGAACGCATTCTTCGGGATCACACCGTCTTTGATAGGAGGCGGGATGATCCAATCAGTCTGCTCGCGGCTATACAGCCCCTGCTTGAGCTTCTCCCCCGTCTCACGCACCGCGTCCTCCATCTCCCGTTTCCGGATAAGCGTCACAGCGCGCATAGGAACCAATTTTAGCGGGTGCTGGCCCT
Organism: Friedmanniomyces simplex; assembly: GCA_005059865.1. NCBI lineage: Eukaryota > Fungi > Ascomycota > Dothideomycetes > Mycosphaerellales > Teratosphaeriaceae > Friedmanniomyces > Friedmanniomyces simplex. The sequence continues at coordinate 44,942 of NAJQ01000146.1, forward strand.
CTCGCAGAGCTCGGCCTTCTTTATGCCAGGACTCGACGGTTTTGCACGCCACAACATCCTCGCGGCGAAACACGGGTATTTCTTCGCCCGATTTCGAGCCCTTCTTGCCTGCCGGTGTGAACATTCTGACGGGTTCTGAGTCAGGCAGCAGAGCTTCTTCTCGTCGAAGATGCTGTTCAAGAACGAAATCGGCGGATTGCTTGTACCACTGCAGGCTCTCCTTCTCCACGTCTTTCTCCTGCTTTTCGGGCTTATGCGGTTTCAGGTCTGTCTGCTCTTCGAGATCATCGGCGGCGGTGCGCTTCCGGTGCGGTCGTGCGTAACAGGACATGACGGTCCGGAACCAATCGTAATCTTCATACCGCTTGACCTTGCCTTTGCGGTTGTAGATTGGCACTTTCTCAGCCGGCATACGCATCCCCTTCGTCTTGCCGGGGAGCTGATGCTTCTTGAGATACCGCACCGTCACATCTTTGGCTGTTCCGTCGGCGGAGAAGGCGATGGTGTAGGCCATGACTTGCTTCGCCAGCTCAGCCTTCTTGCCGCGCGGCTCGAAAGTCTGCAGAAGCTCTTCGTTACTGGCGATGGTGGCGAGCACGATCGGGTCGACGGGGATATATTTGTGCGTTGCCGGCGAGCGTACCTCGACCCAGTAGTTCGGGAACGCTAGGTCGCGGTCGTACTTCTTGGATGGCTTCCTCTTCGGTGTAACTGGCGTGATGTCGATGACCGAGATATCGTCATCGTCTTCTTCAACCGGTAATTCTCCAGCGTCTGACACTGCGCTGCTTAGAGGGCTGTCGGAATCGTCGAGGCTGATCGGCGCGTCTTTCTTACCACGACCTGACTTGCGTGCAGACTTCTCCTTCTGCGCAGCTTTGGACTTCTTGCCCGAGTTCGCTTTCTTCGGCTTGACCTCCAGCACATCGCTGTCAGACGCCACTTCCGCCTTCTCGATGGACCCAGCCTTCTTCTTCGGTCGCTTCGCATCTGCCTCCTCAGACTTGCTGAAGCCGAAACCAACCGGTTGCAGGCTCGCTACAATTCTAGTATCCAAGCCGAGCCCTCTCAACAGAGCGGCGAACAGCTGTGCTCCGACATCGCGGGAACCTTCGCAAGTCTTCGCAAGCTTGCGAAAATGTGCAAGGCTTTCTACACGCTCACCGTGCTCTTCTGCATCCGACTTGTTTTTCTCCCAGTCCTTGACCTCGTCCCGCAATCGCTTGATCGCCATATAGCCCTGTTTGCGCAAGCCTGGAGCCGTGACGGCGAAGCGTTTCCGCCAGTACGCTGTCAGCACCTTCAGCAGTCGCAATAACGGATCACCAGCGCTGAGATTCAGCACGCCTTGCTCCGCATGCTCAGCATCGTAGTTCCAATCCCTGCCCTTCCCCTTGCTCTTGCGCTTGCCTTTGCCCTTCGCGGCGGCAGCCTTTTTCTTGGCCACCAGCTCCTCTTTACTCAGCGTGCCCATTGCCTCCTTCCATCGCGTGACCTCCCGCTTCACGCCTTCGGCCAAGCTATCAACGAGCGTTCTCTGGACTTCTGCGTCGTTGAGCCAGGAGTTTCGGATGGTGTTGTGCCACATCAGGGTCTGCACGTGCAGGCAGTGCGACTGTGTCCTCACCCATTTCTCGCGCTTCGACGGGCCCTTCTTGCCTAGACCGGGGATGTGGATGCCTTGATCTGCGACGCCACCGTCTTCTTTGAGTGAGAAAGACACGTCTGCTATCTCGTGGTCCGGCATTGCGGTCGAAGGCCCTGGTGCAGGCTGGGCGGAAGAGTCATTCTGTATGGCATCCTCCCAGTCCATCTCCTCCTCGCTATCTCCGTCATCGTCATGCTTCGCGGTGGGCACAGTCTTGCGCCGTTTCGCGGGCGGTACATCCTCGAAGTCATCGCTGTCCGCTTCGCTGAGCGAGTCGTCGTCATCATCGTCTTCGTTCAACTCCGCCAGCAGCTTCTTGGTCTCTGCTACAGTCTTTCGCCTTTTGGTCGGCGCGTCTACAGTATCGAAGAGGGTAGGCTTGACTCGTTTCGCCGCTGGCTTCGCGCTCTTGGATGGTGGCGTCGGTAAGGGTGATGGTGAGCGGGCGCGCTTTCGCGAGACCCAGGGCGGCATGCTCGGCCATGTAACGGGCGAAGAGCAGTATGTCAAAGAGGTGAGCGGCCGGGTAGAGGCCTATGAAACTAATGTTCACTTCACGATTGTACCTGAAACATGACGTAGACAGATCTGATAGAACACGCTAAAGTGCACTAGCGTTGGTGGCGGCGCGTGAGGACGCGATGCTATGTACATCTGCTCTTCATCCGCCATTACACATCCAGCCCATTGTACCTTGCTAATACTTGATCGTAACTGTTGAAAGGCTGGCAATGCAAATTGGGTCACTCGCACGTCAAGGCTTGTGTTGCCGAGAATGAGGACGACATGTTGGTAATGTGTTGTCCTCAACAGGCAACGCAACTGCCATGCCGATATGACCTTCAGAAGTAGGTGTCGGCGAGGCTGTTCTCTGCATGACACCTGCCTCGACCACTATCGAATGTGCGAGGACAACAGGAGGTACGGGCAAGAACCCGTGATTTGGCATATACATGTACACTTCGATTCCTTCCTCTTCTCAATCTCTATCCTGCACCATCCCATCCTGACATCACGCTCATACCACATCGGATACTCATTATCCCCACTTATTGTCGAACAACACAACACGGCCTACCAGCACACCGCAATCATTACGCACAGCTCCTCGAGTACCGCCGCGGAACGATGGACACCCTGCCGCCCGAAGTGCTCTTCATGATTCTCGACCATGTTGACGGGACGTCGCTACGCTCTCTACTCTGCTCGTGTACCGCCTACTCCGAGCTTTACAACACATACTGGCGGAGCATCGTCCGAAGGGTCGCGGACAACACCTGCCGGCCTACCGGGCTCGTGTACCAAGCTCTTCGCGCCTCGCTCTGCGAGGGGAAGCTCCACTGCCGCTACTTCCTGTACCAGTATCGTCTGCCAGCTCACGGAAGCGCTAGATCTAGGCTGACCACTACTCGCAGAGGGCGTTTCTTCATGTCCTGGAAGATATGGCCTTCGCGGGACATCGTGAACGTTTCGGCATACGACGGTTGCCCCTGGGAGGCCGTAAACCGCCTGACGACGATGTCCATGGACGTAGCCGGGATCGCAGACTGGTTCACCGACCCAGCGCGTCAATGGCTCTCGTCTCGGCACAGCCGTGAGCAGGTCAAACACGCGCTGTGGATCTGTCAGCTGGCCAGCGCCATCACCTGGCCCGTCGATATAGAAGTGGCTGGATATCTGCACCTCCCATTTCCCAACCTCCTGGGTCAACCGCTTGGTCACGACACCGACGTAGATTTTTCAAGCTTCCAGTTGCACATGCTCAGAGTGACACTGCGAGGCTTGTTGTATACGCACCTTGTCGTGTTACGAGACGTGTTACAGGACTTCGTCCGGGCTATCGAGACATTGGTTCGGCATGGTCTCTACCCTCACCCAGACAGCCTGCTGTATAGCGTGTTTGCGACCAAGGGCATTGCGCGGGTCCTTGAGTTCTACCTGGAGAAACGGCTAGAGCAATATCATCATGTGCCGACAGGTCCGCTGAAGTTCCCGGTAAATAGGCCGCCATCTCCTTCATACGGCCAGCTACTGCCGGAGGATGTGGAGGCGTACAAGAACTTCTGCAAGAACGTCGGCGACGAGACGTATTTGGCCACGCAAGGCACACTCGCTCCTCTGAGGCCGTGGATGCAGTACCGGCGTCTGTCGAAGTATCTGGAGACCTTCCGGCCTTTGCTCGGGATGTGGGGCAAGTGCTGGAAAGTCAGCGAGACGGTTGAGAACCCCGGAGTTGAGGTACCAGGAGAGCTGGCGGAAGAGGAGTTGGTTGTGCAATTGGAGATTCTTGGGAATCGGTACGGGGATGCTGAACGGCCGTGGAATCGTCTCTAGCAAGATGGGCCGTGGTCGAGGTTTCAGGCTGGAGGTCTGGATGTATCGAAGGCTTTACGTCTGTCTCTCTTGTTTGAAGGTGTAGTACTGTGCAGATGGGCTGTTTCGGGCAGCTTCCGAAGGGGGCCAGAGCTGCTGTGTTATTCCATAGACATTGCAGGCGATACCTTCGTCCGTCGTTTCCATGCTCCAGCGTTACCTGCAAGGCGATATTTTGATTCGCCTGGTAATGAATGTCATTTCTGATCGTCACGCGAGCGCGGCGCGCTGCTCCCTCGTCGCCGCTGACGTCGGATCCGCGTGCAGGTGGACTCCTCCGCTGGACCGCGGCTTTCACCATGGTCATTCCAGCGCGCTCATCGGCGGCGTCGATATGTAGTGAGCAGGCGCTTATACTCCACAATGTGAGCGAGCGATAGGATGTTCACGTTGTTGCTCGCTTGTCTCCTGCTTCGAGAGGACACGAGCAAACGAACGTTGCATCAGAAACTCGAACGAAAGTCAATTCGGCCCAGCCGCGCTAGCCACATTATCACCCTTCTTCTCCTCATCTGGGGTCTGTTTCTTTTCATTTTATTCCCTTATCTGCCTGCTTACACGGTGCCCTTGGATACCGCGCACCACAGTCCGCCGCCGCACCTACTGACTCGCCTTGGAAGACCACTGGCCGCTGATGGACTTCGTGACCGAATTCTTCTGCCTCCTCCTCAAAGCTGTACGGTGAACATTGGCGCCCGCCGCCATCATCACAAAAACGGATTTCTTGGGTGTATCCTCTGGAATACAGTCTATCCCGCCGCATCGAGTAGCAGGTCTTACTCGGCTACCCTTCGCTCAAGCACCGCAGCCATGGCCGACGGAATGCAGAGCTCGCTCAAGCAATCCGACAGCGCCACCTTGGCCTTGCTCGGCAAGAAGCAGGTCTTGAAGCGCCGCTTCTCGTTCACCTCGCTGTTCGCTTTCGCCGTGTGCGAGCTGATCACCTGGGAGACGGTGTTGGCGCTGTTTAGCCAGGCCTTTGACAATGGCGGCCCGGCCGGTGCCATCTATGGCTTCATCATTGCCTGGCTCTCGACCATGTCCGTGTATACTGTCATATCGGAGCTGGCGAGCTTGGCGCCCATTGCGGGAGGCCAGTATTACTGGGTGTAAGTAGCTTTTGCAGAAGGTCGTGAAAGGGCGGGCTGACAAGGCTCAGGTACATGCTCGCTCCGCCACGGTACAAGACCGTGTGCAGCTACGCAATAGGTTGGCTTACTTCCCTGGCTTGGATTGCGACGGTAGCCACAGAGACCCTGTTCGCGGGCACGATGATCCAAGGCGCAATGATCATTGACAATCCGGACTACGCGGGCACGAAGTGGCAGGGCACCCTGCTGACCTGGGCCGTCATCACTGGCTGTGTCCTCATCAACGTTTTGATCCCGCAATGGCTACCCAGGTTCGAGGTGTTCATACTGGTCTTCCACATTGCCGGGTTCTTCGCCATCTTGGTCACGCTACTGGTCGTGACACCCACTCTTGGCACGCACGCTTCAGTCTGGCTCACTGCACTGAAT
>NAJQ01000147.1:0-50449 GCA_005059865.1 Friedmanniomyces simplex
ATCGGTGTCAGCGACTTCTGCCGCAACATCAACCACGTCTTCATTTCGGTCTTTAGCCATTGGGTAAGATGCCGAAGAGTACAGGTTGTCCGGAACAATTGAGATGTCCAGCTGACAAAACTACCCTTTGATCCCAGGACATGGACTACTACTATTACTTCGATCTGAGCAAGCCCATCACCCCACGGAAAGCGGTACGCAGCCGCCAGTCCCTCTCTCCGTCCATCCCCCAGAACTAGCTGCGAGTCATTCAATCAGCGCTAATCCAGTGCGGTTACTTACAGTACTTCAACGTCGTGAATTTCCTCCCGACGACATGGTCGGAGGATGCTTGCTTCCAGACGATCGGCTCGTTTACCAGTCTCTGCATGAGCGGCGGTCTCAGTCGGGGCGGGTATGATGCGAGTCCGTCCAGCAACTGGGAAATCGACAACGATCCGGACCTACATCATCCGGGTCTGGTGCCGGATGATGACCATGGGAGCAAGCGCCGGGACTCGGACGCGGATACTTCGCAGCAGCACGACAGCGGTATATTGCATCGAGAGTAAACCCACGGACCCCCAGCATCATAAAACTGACACCCCCCCCCTAGCCTCGACCCCAGACCCCTCCTACCACCACCCAACCGATACCACCGCCCTGCTCTCTCCCGCCAACACCAAGCGCCAAAACATCAACGGCCCCTGGAGCGAATACGAATGCTTCAACAACGGCTATCAATTCCCCCTCTCCACCTGGACCGAAGGCCTCAACGCTTTCTGCAACTGGGCGGCCGGGCACACCATCCTCCAGGGGGATCCGCACCCGGATCTGAAAACACGTTCTGGTGGTGGGACGGGAGTGGGAAGTTGCATAAGCAGGTGAGAACGGAAAATCCACCTAACCACCCCTTTCTCCTTCACTCTCTCCGCTTTGCCCTCTCACCGTCCCCTCCCCATACCCTTCCCAGACCCTTCCCAGAAACCGTGGTTCCGGAAGTCGAAGAGTTTTTCTTACTGACGCTTTCCGGCGCCACCAGTGGTACGACATCCAATCCCGCTGCACCCTCCTCGTAACCGTCGCCAACTGCCTCGCCGCCATGTCCCCCCTGGTAACCGGCTGCGCCACATCCGGGGACACTCTGAGCCGAGCGGGTTGGGCAGCGGACGCGTGCACGACGTGGACGCTGGATAATGGCCCGGATCTGCGGCGGCTGGGGGCGGCGCCGAATCCGCCTTCGTGAAAAATATGGTTGGGCCGGTTCGGCGAGTATACTATACGAGAAAGGGCGTTGGGGTCATATGAGTGGGGAGGCTGGCCGAGTGCTGCTTGCCTTTTGCACTGTGATGAGCGGGTTCCAGAGAGAGAGAGAGAGAGAGGAAAGGAAGGGCACCGGCTGCCGTGGGGTGGACAGCTTGCGGTTACATGATTGCGTCCGGCGAGGAAGCTCGCTCCCTGAGAACAACAACAACGTAGCTGACAAAACCCCGAAGTCAAAGACGGCGAACTGCCCGAGCCTGGAACCGAGAACATGAATGTTTTCGTTCTTCATTAAGCCCACAAAGCACAAAGCACAAATGCCTCCCCAAGAGCGTACCCCTCTCGTCTTTCAAGCGCGGCACGCCGCTACATACTGTACGCCACCGTAAAAGGAGCTTATTAAGCTAACAAGAAACTTGAGTTCCGCCGGACCCCAGCCCGCCGGCGCCGCCGAACCGCCAAGTAAGCCCCGAGAATCGCCTCCGACACAGTGGAGAAGGAAGGCCGACTAGATTGCGACGACAACCACAAGAACGACAACAACAACAGACAACAACCACCACCCCTCGTATATGTGAGACCATCAAGAAATCACTCATGCAACAAATCCCAAGCCCGCTCGCACAGCCTCAGAAATTCCTCCCGCTTCTCCGCCCCACTCAGACCCCTGCGCCAATGCTCCTCCCTCCTCTCTTCCCTCCTTTCCTCCCTCTCCTCTCCGCCTCCTACTCCTCCTCGCGCAGCATTGAAAGCAGAAGTAGAAGTAGCAGCAGCACTAGCATCAATAGTACTAGTGGTGGTGAAACCGAAAGCCGCCCGCTTCGGCTCCGACCGATTGAACCCGGACGGCGGACTGCCGTTATCGCGCTCGTACTCCTCGCGGCCGCGCCGTCGGCCGTTCATCGAGGAGGTGCGGGCGAGGATGTCTGGTCTGGGTAGCTCACCAGGCGGATGTTGTTGTTGTTGTTGCTGTTGTTGATGTGAGGGTAGCTGGTGTGACTGCTGTTGCTGCTGCTGAGCACCCGTCGCTGCTTGCTGCTGCTGCTGCTGCTGCTGCTGATTATGGTTGAAGTTCTGGTTGTGGTGATGACCTCCCGACGGCATAGGCGACGGCGGCGTAGGCGGTTGCGCGCCGCCGTAGTGGACTAACTTGGGCATGAGTTCCTCCCGGCCACCGGAGAGGGCTTGCGCGGCTTCTTCCGCGGTGCGGAAATCGCGGGAGCGGCTGCTGAGGGGTGGGCCGGAATTGAAGTGGGGTGGGAAGCCGGGCGAGGGTAAGGGTGGCTGGATGTTGGAGTGTGAGGAGTGTGATGGTGAGTGGCCCGGGTAGCCTCGTGGAGCGTTCAGCCTGTCGTGGGCGAAGACGTCGGCGATTGGCGGGAGGCGGTTGTTTGTTTGAGTGGCGGGGACGTGGTGGATATGGCTGGTCTGGCTTAGACCGCTTGGGCCGAGCTGGGCGTGGCGGGTAAATGGGTGCTCGCCTGGTCTCAATCCTGTGAAGGTCTGATGCATCGGGGCGGACTGTATGACCCGGTCATTGGCGAACTGCGCAGCAGAGGGTGCGTTGATAGACAGCCCCGGCGGCGGTCCTTTCCTCCGGGACGTCGACGGCGTTGGCATTGGCACGCCGAAGATGGTATTGTCCTGCGGCCTCACACTCTCGCTGCCCTCATGAGCACTACCCGGCTTCTGCCCCTTCGACCTCGCGTCCAGATTCTGCCTCGCCTCGATAATCTGCCTCTGCTGGTCTCTTACGCTCAAACTCCGCTGTAATTGCTCTTGCATGCCCGGGTCGTTCGTCTGAAATCCGGGTGAGAGACATGCCAGCCCTACGTCTTGTATCACCAGTCCCGCCGACTCTCGCGAGGTCAAAGGTGCGGATGGTCGAGCGGTTTGCGGACCGCGGTTGTTGGCCATGCTCGACGTCAGGTCCAGCTTCTTCGGCCGTGGGCGGGAGGACTGCATGGCAGGCGAGCCGGGCTCTTTCTTGACTTGGATCATGGGTGGAGGGCCGGTTCTCAGCCTGTGCAACACGACAATGTCAGCTAAGTACTTCCTCACCCCAATATAATTGTAGATACTCACGCATTCGGAGAGGTCTTGCCGGTGGAGGCAGTCGACCGCTCGACCGATCCGCTGTTATTCTGTCCAGTCCCCGGTGAGCGCGAACCATTGCTGCGCGCCCGTTTCGCCGCGGGCTCCGTGGTCGTGGTCGGCGTCCCCGAGGGCGCAACGGTCGGGTGGGTAATGGCAGCAAACTCCCTCGGGGAGACGTGACGGTCGATGGAGGGTGGGAGAGAGGTGGTCGGGGCGGCGACCATGGTGGACATGGTGGAGGATGAAGAGAGGTGGACGTTCCGCAGAAGGCGACGGGAGGAGTAGGTGGTGAGAAGCGGGTCCCTGTGGTTTATCACGACTACTGGCCGTTGCAGATCGTTCCCGTCGTTCGCAGATCTGCAGGCGGCGTTTGAGGAATTGGGCCAATCGATAGCGGAGAAGTGTGGACTGCTGCGGCGTTGGCGATGGCGTTGTACAGTACAGTGCGCTGTTCTCTCAGCGCATGAGATGAACAACAAGTCGACGAGCAACAGGAGATGGGATGGAAAAGGTTGAAGCAAGGTCGACACACGGCTTGTATTAGATAGTTTGAGGAAGGTAATAATCAAGCGGCACACACTCTTGAGACATGAGACGTAGCGCGGCCCTGATCGCTAGTGCGCGACCGATTCGGCACCTTCTCCTCGACCGCATCTGCCCCACGAACCTCGCACACATCCACATGCGGCAATTTCGATATTTGGTCGCCTGCTGGGGTGAAACAACGAGACAACGAAACAACGGGTCAATGGTGACGACCACTCTACCAGTCTTGCCATGGCCCACGCGCACGACTTGCACTTGCGGGTTGTGGACCACCAACGCAATAATGAAGACTGGATGTGTTTCAGCGCGCACGCGGTTGCTTCTCAGCCTACACACACACGGTACACACCACACCACATGCCACGCACAACTCTGTAGCTGTAGCTGCTACCAACACTCCGAGCAGTACCACCCGGATAAGCCGACAGCACAGCACATGTACGGCATCTTTCCAACAAACAAACCGCCAGCTGAACGCAACATGAACAGCTGCAGTGTGATACGCATCCTCGCCTCCAAAGGATTGATTGCCAGCCAATCGCTCGGTACCGCGCGACCCAGTCAATCGGGACAAAACACCTAGAACCCCACGCAACCAAAACCCCCCTACCCCCCCATCCCGTTTCGTGCCGCTTCTTCTTCCGGAAACTGGTGGGGATCGCTGGTCATATCAGTCAATCAATTAATAATGAATCGCACTCTCTCTATTATAGATCAAACGTGGTGCGTCGTCGTCGCGAGCCGCGTGTAGATTGTCTGTATGATGTGGAGTGGAGTGGAATGGAGTGGAGTGGAGTGGAGATTTATTAGGCTGCGACGACACTTGACACGCACAACCGCGACAACGTAAGTGAACGAGTCATCAGGGAAAGAACGACACACGAGAGCTTGCAAGGTTCAGTTGTCTGTCTTGATCAACCGAACAAGGCAGGTACGTACATACGTACCCCCCCGCTCCCCTCGCCAAAACCAACTGCAGCGGGAAGCGCTTGCCCTGCATCCTCGTTAAGAAGACTTTGTTGGCAAGGCGCAGAGAGAGACGGCACAGTGCATGTATACTTGTATAGAAGCGAGGTAGAACTTCCACGCGCTTGTTCGTGGTATTGGTGGCGCTTGCGGAGCGCTTGTGCTTGGATGGGGATTCGCTACTACTACTACCACTACTGCATAGACGTGTGTTGGTGTGTACAAAGTACAAGACTACCTTACAAGCACACCCCTTCATTCCTTCCTCCCCTCCTCCACTCCCCTTCTTCCTCGATGGCGCGGGAAAGTCAGCCCTACAGCCTCATGCGCGTGCTAAGAGGCGAAGTGCCGTGCCGCAAGCTCGCCCAAGCAGTCAAGAGGCGTGCGTCAGGGCGCCAGCAAAGCGAAGAGCAGGTACGTCCGCTTCCAGTACTCGTTCGCGCTCTTCGTGAGGCGCTCGACGGAGGGCTTGTCGAGCTCTACAGTCTCGACGAGCTCGGTGGCCATCTTCTGCAGTCCTTCTCCTCCTCCTGGACCATCTACTGCCTGTGGCGGGCGTAGTATGCGCTGCAGGTACAGCACATCGAAGAGGAGTTGTGTCTGCTGCTTCCGGCGCGTTTCGCTGGCCTTAGCCTCACCATTCATGACAGGATCAGTCTCGACATGTTCAATCTCATCTGCGTCGCCGTCCGCATCCGCATCGATTTCCTGCACGTGGCCATTGGTATTCGGCCTCGACGCTCCGCCTTCCCTCAATAATCCGCCCAAGGTGTCAGGTAGCTTCCCTCCCACAACAGCCTTGAGAGCACCAACAGCATCCGCACTCCAGAGATCCGAGCCAATATCAGACATGGCCCGCTGCAGCAACGTCAAAAGCCTGAAAGTAGCCGGAGAAGGCTGGACCGGTAAAGGCGGAGACCCATCCCACAGGCTCACCGGCACGAAGACCTGCTTCTTCTGCTGCCGAGCATATTGCTGCAGCGCACTTCCCACGACGGTCTCGGCGAGCTTACGGTGTAACGAGGGTATGAGACTGGTCGATTCCTCACCATCGTTCACTGTCGTGCCGATGCTTTCCGCGAGTACCCGTTGCCTCCTCTGCACTTCGCGCAGCACTCTCACCAGCATTGCTTCGTCGCCTGCTGAATCGAAAGCGTTCCGCATCCATACGTACATCTGCCGTATAGTATCTTCCGTCGCGTGCCGCAGTGTCGAGCGCAGTCGTTCCGCATCTTCTTTGACCAAAGCCTCCAACAGCATATCCCCATCTTCTAGATCGTCGAAGTCGAAGTCCAGGCCGTCATCCCACTTGGTCGATCGCATGCGCTGTACGATCTCCCAGAAGGTGTGCAGCTTCTCCACCCAAGCATCGAGGCTCCGGCAGACCGCTTGTACTCGCTCGTCACGGCAGTGGCGTCTCTGTAGCACGGCCTGCCGCAAGTGTAGAGCACCATGGCTGTTGTCGAAGTCTGTTGAAGCAAGCTGCCACACGTCACCTCCTCGAGCGGACACTGCCTCTCCACGATTGACCGCAAATTTTTCCAGGGCAGCCCCACCTCCATGTGCGCAGTCCTCAGCAAACGTGGACAGCCTGGCGAGGAACGCCGATCGTAACTCTCCCGTCTTCCGACTCCGCCCAGCATCGTTTGCTCTACCAAACAGCGCCAGATACCGCGACACAATCTTCCTCCGAGCCGACAGAACAGTCTGCGCATCCGTCTCGGAAGCCAGGTATGCCGTCACAGCACCCAAGACGCATACCTGGATGTGCTTCGACCAAGCCGCGAGCCCCTCATGCACCTCTGGAGCCAGTAGTTGCTCGTGCCGCACCCAGGGCGTGAAACTCTGCGTATCTGGTGCGATCCAGGTCTCATAGACATCGAGGTTGAGCTCGGTGAGCGATCGAATTTGAGCGTCTTGCAACATTGCCTGCTTGCCCAGTTGAGACAGGGACTCGGCGAACAATCTTGGAAATAGTGCTCGAACATCGCCGAGCGTCTCCCTGTAGACCTCGAGGACCTGTAAGATAGCCACCTCTGTCGCCGTCCCAGCTTCCGCTTCGATCTGCCCCAGTCGCACCTGCAGCAAATGCCGTAGAACGTCCTTCGCGCTCGAACTGGTGACCAGAGCGTAAGCGCACAACGTCCGTACAATGCCTGTCCTGTCCGCCGCAGGCCTCTGGATCCTACGCTCGATATAGGCCAGCAGCTTCCTCCGCAGCGCAGCCAGCTTCCTCCCCAGCTCGTGCACAACCGCCGGAGCCTCACCACTGTCCAGCACACTCTTATGCAGCACCCTCGCCAGCACCACCAATTTACCCACCAACAGCGCATCCCCCCCTCCCCTCAAACCCCTCAAAGCAACCCTCAAAACCCCCATCAACACCTTCGTCTCCACCACCGCCCTCTCCCTCCCATCCCCTAACCCCCTCATCCTCCTCATCCCCCCCACCCTCTCCACAACCCTCCCATCGCACATCCTCCCCACCCCCGCCAACCCACCCTCCACCTCCCGCGCCCACCCCTCCATCTCGATGATCCGCTCCGCCGTGCCCAGTAAATCGCGATAGCTGGCTCCGACCAGGGAGCGCAGTCTCCGGCGGTTGTCATCGAGGTTTTGGCGGAGCTGGTGCTCCAGTTTGCGCACCACGGGGAGGGGGTGCTGGAAAGCTTCTTCCCAGGTGGTGAGGGTGAGGGGGTCCGGTGGGGCGTGGGCTGTCATTATGATGGGGCTGCCGCGGCGGCAGTCACAGAGTTGGTTGTGTGGTGAGAGGGCGCGGATGTGAGGTGTAGGGTTTTGCCAAGACTTTCGCGTGCATGGGCAGACATGTGACAGTGTGAAGACAGCCAAACGTGAAAGAGTATGAAGGCGGTAGAAAAAGGACACAACGTTTGTAGGGTTATGCGGCGTTCATCTCACTTGTCTACCCTTCCCCTCACGTCCCCGGCCACCCAAAAACCTCATAAACACTCCCCACCGACCACCTCACCCCCACCAGCGCCACCAGCGCCCCGACAATCTCCACAAGCAACAGCACCACAATCCCCACCAGCATCCTTGGCATAAACACCCGATACAGCATCAGATGCCTTCGCAACCATGCCGCCTCCACCACCGTCGCCAGCGCGACCGCCGCGTAGAACAGAAGATGCGTCGCCATCCCCCCCGCGATCCGGCCCAGTAACCCGGGCTGCTTGGGCGGGACCTTCCACACCGAAATCGCCGGCACGGCGATCGCGCAGAGGATCTGCGCGCCGAAGGTGTTCAGGATGACGAACAGCGGGCTCCAGGGGTACGTGACGGCTTTGAGCGGGATGAAAGCCGCTTCCCACTGGATCGTGGCGAGGGCGGCCTGGTGGCCGGTCTTGAAGAAGTAGTAGTTGCCCATGAGGGCGAATAGAATGGGACCCAGAGCGGAGTGGCGCTGGTCGAGGGCGTCGAGGATTTCGAGGGTGTTGAGGAGGGAGACCAGGCAGAGGGCGAGGGTACCTTGGCCCATGGGTTTTTGGAGGAGCTGGAGAGCGAGGAGCCAGGCGCAGGGGAGGAGGAGGTAGCGGGTCCCGTGGGCGTTGGCGTAGCCGTAGATGATGAGTTTGGGCTTGGGTTTGTCCGGGGCGGTGTTGAGGGGGGTGAAGATGGGCTCGTCCGTTTGTAACGGTTCGGATGAGGTTGACGGTGGAGAATCTATGGTTTGTGCCGCCTCGTGCTTGACGTCGAGTAACGGTGAAGCCAGCACGAAGATGGAGTATCCGCCGGCGAAAGCCAACGCCAGGACGACTTGCGCAATCAAGACACGCGAAGTCTTGAGGCTCGCCTCCGAAACACTTGTTATCCACCCATTGTCGTCGGCTGCGTCGAGCACCCAGAACAAAGCTACCAAGGCGAGTCCCACACGCATAGCGTAGCCGACCCAGACGACTCCTATGCCTTGATAATTCCGAGTCCGTCCGAAGAAAGCCGCAATAGCCGACGGAAGCACGGCGAACACCAGAACCGGTATGATGAGCTGCCAGCCCGCAGATGTGGACGAGGTAGCGGAAGCGTAGTAAGTCGACCTGCAGTTAGGCATCTGCTCTTCCCGGCACAGACGCGATAGCGAGCTCAACCTCGTCGCGGCCAGGAACGACACTGAATTAGCCGCTCCCAGCACCCGATCGGCCCGAGACGCTCGTCCCAGAGAGCTACCGAGCATAAGCACGCCAAAGGTCGTAAGGATGAACAGCAACTGCTCATCCTCCCAAATCGTGAACGAATTGGAAGCAAACCCCACACAAAGTAAACCCGTAACAAGGAAGCAAAGACCGCCCCAAAACGTCCTCGGCACCGGCACCTTCAAGATCTTCCTCGCGGGCCACAGACCCACGAGCGTGGCGCCGATGCCTCCCATAGCCGCGCCAAAGGTAGAGAGTTGAAGTAAGGAGAGCGAAGGGAGTGCGCCTACCGCTGCTCCTACCACCGCACCGGCGGCCGTGCCGGCTACACCCCACCCGAGCAGTAAGGGGGTGATGGTCGCGCGGTCGGCGCCGATGCCGTGGGCGTAGATGGCTAGGATGGCGAACGTGCCGGTTAAGGCCGCGATGCCCATGGACATGCTTACCAGGTCGAAACGGGCCCAGAGGCCGCGGCAGATGCGCAGGTTCTCGGTTTGGTAGGCATTGAAGGCGTTGGCGACTTGGCGCGACTCCGAGGTGCTGGATTTTCGGGTGGTAGTCCGCAAGGCTTCGGAGACAGTGTTGGCTTCCTGCCACAAGAGTGACGTTGTCGAGGTGGCAGAGTCGTCCAGCTTCCTGGCTTTGGCATACTGTCCCTGATACCGATGTATCTGCGCCGCGGTAAGGCGACTGACCTCCGCCAAATTACCGTAGTCTGTTCTCATGCCCAGAAATGCCTCAGCAATCGGCTGCCCAAGATTATTGAAGGGCACCGGCAACCCCAGCAAGAACGCCAAAGTAGGCACGAGATCAATCTGTCCGACCGCACGCTCCTTCGCCGTCAGCGGAGGCCGCACAGAATCGGCATCACGCGAACCAAAGACCGGGCGTTTGGAGTACATCCACAACGCAGCCTCCACCTCGTCGTCCGACTCGCCGCCATGATCCCCCTTCACATCCATCCCGTGATCGCCCATGACGACCAACAAAGTACTCTCATCCAGCTTCTCCACCATCCGTCGAATGACACCATCCATCTGCCTCAGCTTCTCCTGCATAGCCGGATGATCCGGCCCATACCGGTGTCCCGCATGATCCACCCCGAGGTAATGCCCAACAACGACATCCCACCTCCCCCGCATATCCGCCTCGAACAGCGGGAACAGGTGCTCGTTGACCCCATTATCCACCGTGTGCAAATCCCAGACATTGAACGAGTCGAACGGCCTCGTGAGGTTCGGCTCAAAGTACCCCGGGAACAGGGAGTGCCACGTATCATCCCCAATCTGCACCACCTTCTTGCCGGCCTTGTACAGCTGCTCCACGAGGTTATCCTCGTCGATGGCCGTCCCGGCGAAGTTCGAGCCGGCGTCGATGAACGTTGGTAATGTCCCCGTCGTCAGGCCCTTAAGCCGTTGTAGAGTAGTCGTAGGCGGGTCCGCGATGAAAGGCCGTAGGAAAGCATTGTTAGGCTGCTCCACGGACGTCTCGTACAAGACTGGCAGCGCATTGTGGAAATGATGCGGGTGCTCGTCGCCCGGCCGCGGCTGGAAGGGAACGGTGAAATCGTAGCGGAGCGCGTCAACTAGTATCACGACGGCTTTGTCGAAGCTCTTGGGGTGCCAGCAACCGGTGTCGATGGAGCCGGGGGTGTAGTCTTGCTGGAGTTCGATGGGGGGGACGTCGCATTGGGAGCGGTTGGGGAGGACGAGGCGGGAGAGGAGGAAGCCGCTGCAGAAGAGGTAGATGGCTAGGGCGTGGAAGGTGCTGGGAGGTGGTTAGGGGGCAGTCTTAGGCGGAGTTGGGCTGAGGGGTGTACATACAGGAGTAGCAGGAAAAAGGCTACGACAAGCGCATGTTGCGCCTTGAACTGCACCGATGCTCGTTGGTCCTGGGCTTTCAGCTCTTCGCCCGCGGAGCTTTCGGGCTCACCATCCTCCATTTGCTGCTGCTGCGCTGCTGGATGTTATCGGTGCATATTGGTGGCTGGCGGAAGCTGTTACCGTCCGCAAGGGACCGGGACTTTGAAGTTCACTCACACTGCAGCCCCGCTACGCGAGCCAAGCATTTGCATGTGAAGACCAACATCGCAACTCCTACTCATCAAAGTGCTCTCTCTATACACGGTCAGAACAGCGCGCCTGGACTGGACATGCGTCGAGAAGACACTTCAAATGACTGAGAAGAGGCTCATGTGGATTCATCGCTCCAGGCCTTGGCCAGCAGCCTCGCCTCACTATACTACATACACACTACTAATACGTAAAGGTAAGGTAAGGTAAAGTCAACAGAAAGCCATCTCCACCAAACCGAGCGCCTCGCTCAAAGCGCAAAGAAAGATATCGTTCGGGTCTTCACTCGTCTCAGATCCCGTTCGTGAAGTCGAAGGTAGGTAGAAAGCAAGCAAAACCCTCAATCAGATTCCAGTGCACCAGCAGTACCAACACATTAATTCGAATGTTCCCCAGAAAGAAATGCTTTGGCGCCATCTGGTCGCGTTTTGTCTCGTCAAGAGCGCAGACGGGGAGTGTGCCGTCGCTGGGAGAATGTAGTCGTATGATGTTGCGAGTCGCTGGTGTTCCGATGCGCGACCCGCTGAAAGGAGTAAGGGAATCGTTGTCGCGGCGTCTTGAGCGCTGAACGCGGGATGTTGAAGTGCAGTATTTGGTGATGAAAGATGAAGTGTCGTTACGGTCGTGAACCTCCCTCCTTCTCACTCTCTCTCTCTCTCTCTTGCGCCCTTCCTCAACTGAGTCTCTGCGGCGCATTGCGTGCCTTCTCAACCAGACCACCTATCCTGTCGAGATCAAGCGACTGGAAGCGTTCACCGTCTCCATACGCCGGCAAATCCTCCCCGACCGGCTCAAGGCCGATACTGGTATCACCGACCCGCACAACGACCACGCGCCCGGACTGTCGCTTGCCAGAGGCGTCGTACTCCTCCGGAAACGTGATCCTGATCTCAGGCAATTCGCTCGAAGGGGACGGTGGGCTCGACGAACTCGCGACGTGTCCCGGTTTCCCTTGGTAGACGTAAATGGATTCGGAGGGCCGGACCATGACGCGCCGATGCGATGAAGTAGAGGAGGTGGAGGCGCGCTTCTCGTCGTAGAGGGGGAGTAAGATGTGCTGGCGCGCTCTTCGGCGTTGGCGCATGAAGAGCAGACCGGCCACAAGGAGCAGCACAAGGATCAGTAGGACCAAGAGGACGGCGAGAAGGGTCGCGAGGGTATGGCTGAGTCCGGGTTGTTGCGCGGTATTCCGGCGAACGAGGGTGATGAAGTTCGTGGCGTCCATCGTTGCAAGTCGACACTGCTACGTGGACGCAATTGAAGTTGCGGTTGCAAGTGTAGGTGCTGGCAGGCGTAGGCTTGTTGGCTTAAAGTGTAGAGAGTACTACATGACGAGCGCACGTTAGCGGCCGTTATGCCATTGGTTTCGCATCGCACCCCAACAACAGATCCTGATGATCCCCAGCACTATAATAAGTGATAGATCAAGGCATGACGTCCACGCTTCCTTGCTCGGAAGTGTGAAACGCAGGTACTCTGCACTCTGCAGCAAGGTTCGGGGGGGTCCGGCAACTCACCGGAAAAGCTGCAAGTCGTCGTCGCCGTCGTCGTCGTCTGCTAAAGAGTGTGTGTTGCGGTCCGGGCAAGCTGAACGAGTGAAGCTGCCGTCGCTGGAGGAGGAAAGAGTGGCTGGTCGTCGTGTGGACGTGTGTGTGTATGTGTAGCACAGGCAAATGGCTGTGACACGACTCTCAGGAGAGGGATGTTATTATTGTATTCTGTACTCCGAAATGAATGGCTCGATGCGGACTAGAGTCTGGCGCTAGAGTGGGGCAAAGCTTGGTACTCTACGGCTCGGGCCTTGGGCGACAATTGCCACCTGCACCTAGGCAACAACCTCTCAACGGTCGCCTTCTTCAACGCGCTTTTCGAGATTGTCGTTCGCGTTGAGTAGTGCTATCATACATATCGCGTGAGCGGACTGGGTCACGGCGTACATATGAGTTCGCCGACGTGTCCACGTTGCCTTGTCTCCCCGTGAAACGCCAATGAGGCGACCAACACCAGATCCTCCGCCTCGCCGCGATCCTTGTCAGCGAGGGTAAGCGATATGAGACGTGGGGTGCTAACTTTATTGGCCACATCTGTTACCTGTATTCCGTAGGATCAGAGACATCAGACAGGGGATCTCCCATGACACCACCGTTGGTTTTGAGCGTTGATGGTTTGGCGGACGCGTGGTACGTTGTTGGTGTACCTCATGGGACTGTGTACACAACAATATACCACTAAAACCTACCGTACCTACCTTCTGCGTGGCACCCCAGATGGTCGAGCGAGCAGAGTGTACTGTAGCGTGTGCAGCAGCCGTGACTGCCGCCAATGGACTTTTGCTTCCAGCGTGATCGCCTGGCGACGTATCACTACTGACTCGGCGGGAGACGAAAGCAGAGGACAAGGTGTGAAGTGATGATGACTTGATGGTCTGGCACGACGGTAGCAACTGATTCCTTCAAGCATTACACTATAACTATATCCCCAATGGTAGGCGCTCGCTATATTCCCACCTAGATCTTGGTAGTAATAAGAATACTTCACATATAGTCCTGAACTGAACTGATCCCAGCCCTATCAAGAAGGCGACCCCCAACACCCACCGAAAGCACCTTCGCCGCCCAAACCCTGCAATGAACGACAGTCAACCAGCTCCCCGACTCACAATACCCAAAACACCAAGCAAGCAAGCAACCACCTCACCGCCTCCCCCCCGGCTCATACGACCGCCAACTACTCGCCCTCAAATGGACATCACTTTGCGTCCGCCTCCGCTGCTGCTGTCCCTCAAGACCCCGCTGCTGCGCGAAAGCCGGCGGATGATTATGCGGTCCGGGTCTGAAACCCGGAGGTTGTAGGCGGGGGTCAGGCATCGCGGGTGCTGGCGCGAGGGCGGGGCCGCCGTACTGGGGGCCGTAGCAGAGGGGTGTTGAGAGCGGGAGGGGAGGCGTCATGGGCGGTCGTTGCTGCTGTTGTTTCTGCTGTTGGTGGTCGAAGAGGGGAGGTGGAGGGGGTAGGCGGGTTTGGTATTGCTCGGCGCCCGGTGGTGGTGGGGGCTGGTAGGGACGGTACGCGGGCGGCTGCGGTATAGCGTAGAGAGGGCTTGGCGGGGGTGGTGCGTTCCAGCCTGGGGGAGGAGGTCCGTATCCCGGAGGTGGGCCGGTTGGCGGTGGGAAGCTGTTGCGGTGGCCTTGGTGCTGATGCTCGTAGGCATGAGGGTCGTGGTCTGGTGGCGAGCCGTGAAGCCGTGGTAGACCGTAGTGCTGTGCGAAAGCTGGAGGTGGCATGAGAGATGGAGGGCGCGAGAGTGGCGGCGGTTGTTGCGGTGCCGGTACGTGCCAGGGACGTGATTCTGGTCCTTGGCCACCCTGGAACGCCGTCAAAGGCGCAACGGTAGAGTGCGGCGGGCCTTTTGTGTTGGAAGCACTACCAGACGAAGGTTCGTGATGCACCTTCTCGATCTCTTTCTTTTTCTTGTTCTTCGCACGCCGCGACTCACCACCCCTCTCTGCTTTATTCGTTTTCTTCTGGTGCCAAGGCTGTTGCTGCTGGAACCGTAGCTCCGGCGGCTTTTCGCCCGCAGGACTGCCTTCAGACGGCTTCTCCTCCTTGACACTCAACGAAGAAGCTCGAGATCGCAAGGACTCTGGCGCGCCAGCTTCTGATATGAACCGTGGTTCTGTAATTGATGGTCTGGGATGCGTCATGCCCAGGCGATCCGCAGCGTTCGGACTGCGCGGCCTGTCAAAGACAAGCGGCCTGTTGTATGACAGCGACCTCAAGCGCTTGTTCGGAGGAGGCTCTGCTCGCCTCTGTTGATCCGCAGCAGCCCGCTCGACCGCATCGTGTCGCTCAGGCAACGTGGGCGTGGGACGCAGAAAGTCAAATGAGGGTGGCCGTTCGTCGACGCGCTTAGCGCGCCTGTCTGGTACACCCGTCATTGCTTGCACGTGGTCATAGTGAAATGTTTGTCGATGCGGTGATGGCTGAGGCGGCTCGTGTCTGGACATTTCCAGACTACGCGGCGGAGGAAAGCCAGTGCGATCGTGGTGCACCGGCGCAGGAGATCGGGCTGGAGGCTGCTCCTGTTGACCCTCAGGCTCCGATGGCCTGGCTGCAATTGTCGGCAGACCGTTGGGAAGCTCGGACTGCATTGTAGGAGACGCTCGGGCTTGCTGACCTCGGGGCGTACCAAATGGAGATCCAAATGTCGCTTCAGTTTGCCTGGGAGTCCGTGGTGGTGGCATACTGGGCTCATAGCGCTCCCGCTCCCGTAAGAACTGATGAGCGGCTGGCGACACCGCCACTGATATCCCCGAGTTCATCTGAGGGGATGCAATGGGCTGCGGCGGCGGACGTGGAGGTGTCTGATGGACAGCAGGTTCGGGCGCGGTGTTAGGCTTGGGAGCGATGCTGGCCAGCGCGGTGATTGACGGCCTGACGCATAGATCGCTGAGAAGCTGCAGTCCGTGAGCGTCTTCGTTGCGGACCTTGGGTATGCTGGCGATCCTCTCGGCCTCGTTAGCTGCCGCAGCAAGCAAGCCGATACTGTTAGCCTCTTCGCTGCGAGCCGTGGCGGCATCTCTTGTAGTACTGTCCATAACGGCGAATGGAGGCTGCACTACCTCTTCGTCGTCTTCAGGTAAGGCTTGCAGCATCTTCCGCATGAGAAGCCGACATTGCACATCTTTCATCGAGCGTTCCCTCTCAACCGCCAGTCGGCTCCGAGACTCGTAGACAGGGTCAAGGGCATCGCCTCTCTTGAAGCGATACGCTGCTCTCTTCGGTCGGGGGACGACATCATCTTCATCCTCCGTAGCATATTCATGTTGGTTTTCCTGTAGTTGCGCCTTCCGCGCGATTGTGAGGAAATCATGCTGTAAGCGGTCGCACGCGGCGTCCTGCGCATTCTCGATAACCAGCTGGCTCGCATTTCTCCGGACTCGCTCCTGCATGTGAAGAGACTGCTTTAACAGATGCACGTTTAACTTATGCTGTGCGCGGACGAGAGCATTCCTCTTCTCAAGTGCTGCGTTCAAGCCTGCCTTGATGCTCTGAAGCTCGGCAGCCTCAACATAGCTCCCTTCGCTCGCCACGACTTGGTCGAGAGTACGTTGCGAGATCTCGGCGAGAACCGCTTTGAGCTCACGTGCTATCGTGCGATACGCCTTCTTAGTCTCTAGTTGCCGCCTCATCCGCATTTCGACGCCCTCCAAATGGTGTGCGGCTCGCCTTCGTTTACCGCCGAACTTTCTGATCACCGGGCGTCCGTCATCGTCGGTCCGCGCCTGGTCGTCCCCATCCTCTAAATCATCGATGTCCGCCAGTTCCGGCAGTGCTTCGTCCCCAGCGTCCGGCATCAGCTCATCGACCGTGCCGTCAAGTGGTTTCATAATTGACAGTTCCTCTGTTTGCGACACACTGGACGCAGGCGAGCCTTCCGCCGAGGCCGCCGGAGTCATGTCAAGGGACCCTGGAGCGGCTGCGATCTCTTCGTCAAGCTGCTCTTCGGACTCGGAGTCTGCGTCGTCATAAGATTCCTCCCGGTCTGATAGCTGGCTCGGGTCGATGAGCTCGACAGCGTCTTCCGCTTCTGACTGCTGCTGGGCTGCATCTTCGTTCACCTCTGCTTCTTGGGTAGTGATCATGTTCACTTGACCATTTGGCGTACTAGGTGGCGAAACCGAGTCCCGCTTCCTCTTGCGGGAAGGCGACGGGGCGGACTGGTTAGCCGACGGAGAAAGTGAAGCACCTTCTGCCGTCTCAGGCGGTGGTTCTAGTACGTTTGTATCTGAGAATGATTGTGCAGGTGTCGTAGTCATGTCTGCGGTATTCGTATACTGCGGTGTTTCGGGTGACGCCTGGCTCGGCAGACTGTAAGACGACAATGGCCGGGTCTCGTCTAGAGAACCCCTCGGGCTGTGGTCGTCATTATTAGAGCCGTTGACAGAAGGCGTGCCGTTGACCACGCCGTCCTTTGCGCGTCTCCGTGTGGTCATATGCATCGGCTCGGAGGGGTCAAAGCGACCTGGCCGGCCTGGTATGCGTTGACCCTTGACGCCGTGTTTGCGGCTCTCCACGGCAGCCACTGACATGGTATAGCCTGATTGAGGGGAGTGTCAGCAAGATTCGAGTCAGTACGTATTCGGGTGATCAATATGAAGGTATGTGGAATTGCGGGCAACGACGCAGGAGAAGAGCAACCGGCTCGACGATATCACCCGCGCGAGGCAGAGTTCAATGTCAGATATTCCGAACAGCACGCAACGGCACAGATGACAAGCGTCGAGTGTGCACGTTGATCGGGCGTGTGTGGCGAGGGGAGTGCTGGTCTTGCAGGGTGTGCGGCGACCCGACAGAATCGCGGAAGTGGCCTCACTGCGACAGGGAGTCGACGAGCAAGGCCTCGACGGTCCACAAATACCCAGCACTCGTTGCTTGAAGGGTCATCTAACGTACCTCGATAATCTGTCGTTGACCGATCGAATTTGGCGGCTGTCGTTGCGCTGGTGATTGATGTAAGAGTCGTGAAGGTGAATCCGTGCGTACCGGAAACAGGACGAAGAACGAGCTTGTTGCTGAAGTATATTGCTGACACCACTGGTCAGAAAAAGGGAGACTCGACACCCACAACGATGTCGCCGCCGTTACGATACCGCAACGGTGATTGACGATGTCGAAGGTCCGACGCGGGCGATGGATTGTGTTCTGGTCTTTGCCCTTCCAAAGCACACACAAAAGAGTTGCCAGCCGCCACCAACCAATCAGCGTTTAGCAGGTGCGCTAGTGAGGGTCAAGCCGCCATTCACTGCCACCGCCCGCATGTCACGACAATACATGGACAATAGCATGTGAAGTTGGAGGGTTTTACAAGAACATCTAATACAGCTAGCCGGCATCACTGCAGTCTGCTTTTGATGGCACACATGGACTGTCGAAAGGGATGCGGAAGAGAATCCGGAAACAGTCACCCTGAGCACCTGAGCATACATGTACATAATTCGTGTCTACCTGGTATATATCGATTCAAGCCCCAATATTGAGCTGAGGTGGTAGCCTATGCGACGAGATCACATCGTCTTTCTCGCACATATACAGCCTCTGGGCTGCCTACGCAACGGTGGTTGCGGCAACTTCTGCATTTGAGATCTTCTATCAACGAACTCCCCGGCCCGTGGCGATGCGTTGCAGCAACCCGACCCCAATATCGGAGAGATCCTTGGACCAGAGCAATCGAACAGCGATCTCGAAGGTCACGGCAAGTAGGTCTCGGACGACGAGAAGCCGTACCCTCGATATCAGCGAATACGGACGGTTTGCTACCGAGTCCCTCGTCAGGCCGTATGTACCGACGGCGATCCTCCTCGGTACTCCAAGGGGTCCATAGCTTAAGGCAAAGGTAGATGATCGAATAACGGCAGAGAACAATAGGAACTTGGCGAGTGCCACGCATATCTGCACACTGACAGGAAGTGACGACCTCGGATGGTTGATGTAGAGTCTATCACCGTAGCAACGGAGACCTTCGTGCAACGCAGGAGCCGCAACGCCGTTCTACAACACGCGTACAACAGCCTACAGTAAACTGGAAATTTGCCGGCACAAGCTGTCAAGGTCGGGCGTAACCTGCTTGCCGATCGTTCACTACTCCCGTGAAGCTCGATATGAAGAGACTGTTGAGCTGTGATCGCATTATTCGTTCTTATCATGTAGCAAGCTATCTACAGCTAGCAGGTATCAGGTTCGACATTCCGACCGCGCCAGCACAAGGCACAGCGGGTATGCAAGCGAGCGTTTGAGAGTCGAATTCTTGTTAGCAAGCACAAAGCCTCCCGCCTAGTCGATGCTGCGCTGGTCCTTTGCTTCTCATGGGCTCTCCTTCGTACCGTCGGGGTATTTGCTGAAGTCACTTTGAACCCTCGATCGACAGCACATTCAAGCAGCTGGCTCATCAGGCTCATCCGGCTGCTCGAATAGGAAATTTGCCGCTAGCTCCTCGTTCTTATCGCACGCGAAGTAGGCCTGAACGACCTCATCCCTCTCGAACCCTAAGCGGCACAACTGTGGCAGAGTCAGTAGCTGTTCGTGCGTCCGGGCATACGTTTAAAGCAACTCACCCTCTCAATAGCCTCCCTCTCCTCCTCGGTAACCGGAATCTGCTGTGCGCCTGGTGGTAGTGCCACGTCATCGTCTGCGTCCTCAGCCAGCAACTGCATGAACTGCTCCGGGTTCTGCGTGATGAGCTGCGCGAGCTGCGGATTGCCGGCCGCGACTTGCTGGAGAATGGGCTCGAGCATCTGAGGCTGTTGCTGAACCACTTGCCTCAACTGCTGGAACTGCGGATTGTTGCGGAGGAACTCGAGGTTAGCGTTGTTACCGGCCGCACCTTGACCACCGCCGAGAGCTGCCGTAAGATCGGCAGTGGCGCGATTGCCGCCTGCACCAGCCCCGGCACCGGCTCCACCTCGAGTACCCGCCTGCGCCGCAGCTTCAAAGAGGTTGACCGGCTCATCGCCACCGCCCGTAGTTGGTGCTGCGCCGGTGTTGCCCGTGGCTGCCGGTGCTTGTGCTTGGTTCGACGCGGGTCTAGGAGATGCCGCGGCCGGTCTCTGCTCTTGCTCTGCGCTCGCCGGGATACCGTTCAACAGGTACTCGACAGCACGGTCTGGGTTGAAGAAGGCTGCGCGCATCGCTCGGTCTATCTGGTCTCTTGGGAAGCCCATGGCCTCCATGTTAGAGATGGCCGCGGAGCGCTGCTCACCCAGTGCGAGCGCTGATGGATCATTGAAGGTGGCGGATGAGGGCGCGCTCGATGCGGCGGACGCGGGTGCGGGAGAAGGTGTGGCGGGCGGCTGAGCAGGGGCGGAAGCAGGTGCCGCAACCGGCGCCGGCGGTGCGGAGGGTGTAGAAGCGGCCTTTGCTGGTGTGGAAGGCTCAGCGGTGGGCTTGGGAGCAGGTTTTGGCTTGGATGTCATGCAGACTATGAATCCCTTCTCCTCGATCTTGTAGGACTCGATGGTGTTGTCATCCTGCAGGATCTTGCCAGAGTAGATGAGCTTCTGTTGTGATGGCTCCCAGCCTTTCTCTGAGCTAATCTTCTGCTTGACGGCGCCGATAGTCTCCGTGGGCTCGGCGTCGATGGTGAACTTTTGTTGCTTGAGGTCCTTGAAGGTGAGCTTCATCTTCGCTGGAGGAAAGATGTGGCCACGAGTGGAGGTTGTTGCTAGCTAGTAGCGCTGGCGAGAGTTGCCGACTGGACGGTGGGCGTGCAGGGGGTGCAGCGCGGTGGGTTGATATCGCGGTAACTGTGGAGTATGAAAGGTTCCCTCGATCGAAGGGGAGGCGGGTATCTTTAAGTGCGTGATATGTGTTGTCGCCGGGGAAGGCAACCAAAGTGGCGTATGCGCAGGTGAACGTGAAGCGGCGAATTGTCGGAGCGAGCCCCACCTTTTAGTTGCTGCCTTACTAAGGCACCCACGCAGTGAATGCTTCCAAGGTTCCTCTATTCAAGCCTACACCTCACCTGCATACCATATGCGTCTACCACCTTCGCTACTTTGGCAAGCCCGAGCTCTCGATCGTCATCTCCCAGCTCTACTGCCCGTATGCAGGACTCTGCGATCCGCCCAAAATGAGTTGCGATGGCTTGCCCAGCATGCCGACAACGAACGTCGACCAACTTCCCGCGAAGACCATGACAAGCTGCTCTCAGGTTACGTCCAAAGGCGAGCTCGTGGCGAACCGTTACAGTATATTCTAGGCTCCGAGTACTTCGGCGACTTGGAGATCAAATGTCGTCCTGGCGTGCTTATACCACGGTTCGTTACTTCTTTCGTCTCCTACTTGTACGCCTCTCCTGACTTCTTCAGACCGGAGACGGCAGCATCCACTTCATACCTTCTAGATCGGCTTTCGCTCGGAAAAGATAGAATTCAGTCGCAAAACAGACTGCGCGTCCTTGACCTATGCACAGGCACTGGGTGCATTCCCCTTCTGTTCCACCATCAGTTCTACTCAAATCCAACTAACAGCAATACGGTGCTCGAAATGGTCGGCGTAGACATCTCCCAAACAGCGCTTCGACTTGCTGAAGACAATCGAGCCATCCGGCTCGATTCGAAGTGTCACGCTCCTGGCACTGATAATGCGCGACAGAAGTCGCTCAGGGGCATCAATTTCCTCCGCGCAGACGTTCTGGGGACTCATCCGGATGCAGTCGGCGTCGTGGAGGCTTTACAACAGGACGACAGCCTCCAGAAATCTCTGACGTGCGATGTCCTCATCTCCAACCCACCATACGTCTCTACCAAAGCGTTCCGCACCACAACGGCTCGCTCAGTCCGACATTTCGAGCCGCGCCTAGCCCTGGTGCCTGACATCTCGCAGAGTATCGGCCCCGAGCATGACGGAGATGCCTTCTACCCTCCCATTCTAGCAATAGCCGATCAGCTGGAGGCCAAGATCATGCTGCTAGAGGTTGCTGATATGGAGCAAGCGTTGCGAGTTGCAGCAATGGCCGCGAAAGGGAGATGCTGGGATGGTGTCGAGATCTGGAAAGATGATCCGACGAGTGATAAATTGGACAAGGTGATGTGTGGAAATATGGCTGTCAGAGTGCGAGGTGATGGTCATGGCCGCTCTGTTTTTGCGTACCGCGGTGCTTGGGCGGCTTGGGTGGACGACCAATGATGCTCGATGACTCTCGAGAGCGATGAGGTGTTGATCGACTGGGGATTACTGCTGTCTCGACCAACGCGAACGTCAGCATTACAATCTACATGTGCCAAACACTTGTCTTCGAGAGAATCCCGATATGTGTGTATAAGAGTGTGTGGTATATGAGAGAAGATCAACAGCAGAGGGCGAAGGTCGGCTCGGTAGGCAGAATTCGGGGAAATGTTGTTCTAAGGTCTTGACAGGTCATGATCTGCTGAGAAGCTCTGTAATGGCTCGTCCCCAATAGATGGCTCCTCCGTGTGTGTGTGTATACCTATAATCCAGTCGTCGAGAGACAGAACTGGAAGGCCGAGGAGCTCGAGAGACGTGATTGCCTCAGGCACATCAAGCTTCTACCGGGTTAGTCCGGAGGCCCGTGCTGTCTTCGGAGCTTCAAGGCTTTGCACCTCCTTCCTTGTGGCCAGCAGACACATCCCTCTCCACTCCCTCATACAACCCTTAAGATACCCGCCAAGATGCTTAAGAAGTACGGACACCCTCACTGCAGCTGGTGACAGCGCCATTGGCGACGAGACTGACGATTTGACAGCGGCATCGCCCGGTCGCTGCGCGCCTCTGCGTTTCGCAGACCTGCCTTCCAACGTGCCTTCCAACCCAAGGTCGCCGTGCCCGTCATCTCACAGCGCTTCGCATCGACCGACGGCGCGAAGGAGGGCAAGATCCATCAGGTCATCGGTGCCGTCGTCGATGGTATGGCGTTCGCCTGAAGCCGGGAAAAGAACTGCCGAGCTAACACCGCCATTCAGTCAAGTTCGACACCGATCAGCTCCCCGCCATCCTGAACGCTCTCAACACGCAAAATGGCGGTAACAAGCTCGTCCTCGAGGTCGCAGTATGTGATGAGATGGACCGTGATGGCAATACAAGGATACCAGGACTGACGCGAGACAGCAACACATGGGTGAAAACGTGGTGCGATGCATTGCCATGGACGGTACCGAGGGTCTCGTGCGTGGTGCGAAGGCCACTGATACTGGCGCTCCCATCACCATCCCGGTCGGCCCGGCCACCCTCGGCCGTATCATGAACGTGACCGGCGACCCTATTGATGAGCGCGGCCCGATCAAGACCGACAAGTATGCGCCCATCCACGCCGATGCGCCTCTCTTCGTCGACCAGTCCACATCCGCCGAAGTTCTTGTCACGGGCATCAAGGTCGTGGATCTCCTCGCTCCTTACGCGCGTGGTGGCAAGATTGGTCTTTTCGGAGGTGCCGGTGTCGGCAAGACCGTGTTCATTCAGGAGCTCATCGTGAGTTCGTCTCGGCGCGTTACAGCTACCTCTGACTAATGTGTCTCCAGAACAACATCGCCAAGGCTCACGGTGGTTTCTCCGTCTTCACCGGTGTCGGTGAGCGTACCCGCGAGGGCAACGATTTGTACCACGAAATGCAAGAAACCGGGGTCATCCAGCTTGACGGCGAGTCAAAGGTCGCGCTGGTGTTCGGTCAGATGAACGAGCCTCCAGGGGCTCGCGCCCGTGTCGCTCTTACCGGTCTGACTGTTGCCGAGTACTTCCGTGACGAGGAGGGTCAGGACGGTGAGTTTCTCCTCTGACCCTGGCGTTCGACGCACACACTAATGTGGTATAGTGCTCCTCTTCATCGACAACATCTTCCGCTTCACGCAAGCCGGTTCCGAAGTGTCTGCTCTGCTCGGCCGTATCCCGTCCGCCGTCGGCTACCAACCAACTCTCGCCGTCGACATGGGTATCATGCAGGAACGTATCACAACCACACGCAAGGGCTCCATTACCTCCGTACAAGCCGTCTACGTGCCCGCCGACGATCTGACTGACCCCGCTCCCGCCACCACCTTCGCCCACTTGGACGCCACCACTGTGCTTTCCCGCGGTATCTCCGAGTTGGGTATCTACCCAGCCGTTGACCCCCTGGACAGCAAGAGCCGTCTGCTCGACCCGCGTGTGCTTGGTGAGGACCACTACGGCACCGCCACCCGCGTGCAGCAGATCCTCCAGGAGTACAAGTCGTTGCAGGACATCATCGCTATTCTGGGTATGGACGAGTTGTCGGAGCAGGACAAACTTACTGTCGAGCGCGCCCGTAAGGTGCAGCGTTTCCTGAGCCAGCCGTTCACGGTGGCGCAGGTGTTCACGGGTATCCAGGGCACGCTGGTGGACTTGAAGGACACCATCCGGTCGTTCAAGGCCATCATCAACGGCGAGGCCGACGATCTGCCTGAGGGTGCTTTCTACATGGTCGGTGACATCGAGAGTGCGCGCCAGAAGGGCGAGAAGATTCTGGCGGATTTGGAGAAGTCGTAGATGGGTTGAGGAGATGGGGTGAGCGAGAGAGGTCTTCGGCGCTGCTTACTTGTACAGAAAGCGCTGAGTACCGGGCGAGTTGAGGTGTCCTGTATCCGTAGATATGTCGAGAAGCGTTTCCTTGTGCTTGTCTTCGGGCGTTGTCCACAACCCTTCGCTTGCGGCTTAATCGCTTAGGCGGCGTCTCAGCAAGTCACTCGATCATCATTTTATCGTCCCGTAGCTGGCATGCTCTGGTCCTTGATCCTTTCGTGTAGTAGCAGCAGGCGATTACTGCCCTTAGGAAAGGCCCCGAAGCCATCGGCCCCACAAGTGGACTTGCACATGTCAAACGACTGTTGGACCACCACGTTCAAACGTGTCAACTGCTTGCCTACTTTCCTTCACCTTTCAGGCTGTCTGAGCGCTCCCACCGCAACAATCATCTGCGTACTGCATCTAACACAAATTCTCATTTATCCCGATTGCGAAACCAAGCTCGCGACATGGACGAAGTCGAGAACCCCGACTTACCAGCTGCTGGCGAATCCAGTCCAACCCTACGTCCAATCGAGCAAGACGACAGCGAAGAGATTGGCGCCGAGAAGCCTGGTATAGACGCAGCCGAATCCGAAGAGCCCGTTGACAGCGCCAACCCCTCTCCCATCGCTCTCCCGGCTCCTCGCACCAATGTTCGACCATCCCTCAATCGCGAGTCGTCCATCCCACCGCCCCAGCAGCCTCCACCAGCGCCACCTGCACAGACAGCAGACAATACCGAGTTCCCGCAAGATCCACCGGATAGTCTGACTCTAGCCGATTTGAAGCGCATGCGGAGTACCTTCCCTAACGCTCAACCCCCGCCGAAACAACAGCTACTGGATAAGGAGAAAGTGTATGACTTTGAGTACCAGGATGCTCAGTCCCTCCCTGTCGAGGTGGAAGAGTGGTTCACGTACTCTGGCGAAGAGGAAGTGAGGTTACGGAAATGCAAGGCCATCTTCAACCAGGTCTGGCGAGCGGAGCCGGAGCATGGGGACAAGGATTGGTTGGATGTGACGGAGGAGGTGCGGAGGAAGTTTGTGAGGCGGGAGGTGCAGAGTTTGAGGGTGACGCAGGGGCAGAGCGTGACGAGTCTGATGATGTTGGTTTATGTGGGCTTGGGGGTGTGGGAGCAGACGGCGGGAAGACAGGAAGGGTGCGCGCTTGAGGATATGTTCCCGGAGAGCACGTTTCCTGGTTCGAGACTGGAGGAGTATAAGGCCAGTGGACTGCAGATACAGTGGATCGTGGGTATGGTGGACACGTTGCATGAGTGCGATGGGCTGAAGGTGTTGTATGATTGCTTGAGGAGCACGTGTGAAGAAAGCTTCGAGAGCTCGCCGGTCGAACAGACGTCGCGGAACGAAGCACAGCCCAAGCGAGGCGAGGAGAGCATGGAGCTGTGGTGCTGTTTGACGCTCATGTACATCTTCATCGAAGTGGCGCGGACGACGGAGGGCACCAACGGCAAAGCATTGAAGCGCGATATCATCGCGCTCGAGCCAAAGCTCATGAACTACTTCACACAGATCGTGGGCCGCCTACGGTGGGACGACGTTGCCCCGATCCCGCTGACGAAGATGCTATTACTGGCCTGGAAGACCATCCTCGTAACCTTCGGTGGCATCGCCGAGGTCGAGAAGGTCAAACTCTCGCTCCGTGACGGTGAGGAGGAAGACAGAGACCAGCGCGGCCAACCCATCATCACAGCCTCGCCACTCGACTACCATCTATTCCGCCAGGAGATCAACTCAAAGTACCCCGCCTACCAGCCTCCTCCGCCCATCTTCCCGCTCGAGCCGGAAAATAACAGCATATTGCCACCGCTTAGGCATCGACGGTCAAGCTTTGCTGCTGGCGATACGGCCTTCTCGAGCAGCGCGCCGGCAGTAGGCACGCATTCCATAATGCACCAGCCCGTACACATCGCCACACCCGCTCCCTCACCGCCTCCCTCGCCTGCCGGTCCGGGAAAAGCAGGCAAGAAGCAGAACTACCAGACGAACCAGAACTTTCCTTTTCTGTATCCGCCGCTGGATGAGCGGAGTAGTGAATTAGGCGGTAAAGGCAGTACGTCTTTGCAGGATGCTCTGGTGGGTAGGAAGTGGGAGGGCTCCGATGTACCGGCCAGTATTCTCGAGGCGGCGGAGTTGTTTGCAATACGCATGCGTGCTACCAGGGCGATGAAGCAGATGTGGGAGACTAGGGTGGAGTTCATGAAGTTTGAGCGGGGGTGGAAAGTCAATGGGGAGGAGGAGGTGGATGTGGATGTTGATGATTTTGAGTTGGTGCCGAAGCCTGTTGCTCCCGAAGCGGAGACAGCTGCGCAGGGTGAGCCGCTGCCGCAGACGGAGGAGCAGAGGAAATTGGCAGCGGTCGGGGAGTACTATCGCGATTCGCTGCCACATTTGCAGAGCGTGGTGATTGTGCTACTGAAAGCCGTGCTGCAGAATGTCATGGATCTCACGACGAAGAATAACGGGCAGAACGGCTTGCAAGCCGGCATCCAGTTCAACGAAGCGAACGGCATGACCAATGGCTCCGCTAAGCCGCTCGAGAACGGTATAGGACACAACGGAGACGGCATCGAGAACACGGCCGAAGAAGTCGACAAATTGCGCTCGCAGGAGATTGCCGGCAAAGCACTCAGCGGGATTCTGCTGCTACTGTTGAAGTGGTTCAAGGTCAGCCATATCTTGCAGCACGAGTACCTGACGCAATTACTGCTCGACTCGAATTACGTTCCGTTGATCTTGAAATACTGGCAAATGCAGGAGATCGGCCGCGCGTGCCATTACCGGGTTGATGGGGAGGAGAGCGGATTCTTCTACTTCTGCCAGACTAACAGTCGGCAAGGCCCGCCGCCTTCCAAAGCATCGGAGGGCGTGAACGGGACGATGTTCGAGGAGAGCGAGGACGAGGCAGCACCGCCGCCTATCAAACGGATGCGTGACCAACAAGGGTCTGATGCTTCAGCAACCTCCGATGATGCACTGTCGCCGACCTCCGGCCTCCGGGACAATATTATGGACGACCTCTCCGCCACCCACCCGCCCGAAGTCGACGAGCTAGGCTACCCTACCACGCCCTTACCCACGACTCCCATCAAAAGCTACAGCTGGCGCAACGTCTTCACCTCCATCAACTACCTTCGCATCCTGCAGAAACTCACCCGGCGGAAAACACACCGCGCCTTACTTCTCGTGAGCTACAAAAGCTCCGGTTTCCTTCGAAAGACACTCCGCATACCGGTGCAGCCTCTCCGGTACTACACCCTCAAGCTATTCAAGACTCAAGTACCTTTCTGCGGCCGGAAGTGGAGACAGGGCAACATGAAAATCATCACAGCCGTCTGGCTCTCCGTCCCCGCCGAACTCCGCGATGACTGGCTCTCCGGTGGCGGAGGAGGAATGGGAGGCAGTTGTGTGATCGGCGATGTGGATGGGACGGTGGAGGATGCGTTGCCCTTGGAGCAAGGCGTGAGGAGTCTAACTCACTGGTGGAATGTGCGGCATTTTCCCGAAGTGATGGGGGTGGATAAGGGGATGTTGGAGGAGGAGGCGGATTTCTTCGCCAGGGAGTTGGAGAGGATGGGGGTGCAGGAAGGGGAGGAGGCGGCGGCGATGGAGGAGATGGGGGATGTGGGGACGGCGGAGGAGGCGTGGAGGGGGCCGATTGAGGGGTACTAAGTGAGATGAATGTGTGTAGGTGTATGCTCGCCAAAACAGATGTGATACCACGTGATCTTTGCTCCTGCCCACCGCATGCGCATTCCGCATTGGGTGGGTTCGGAACGTTTTGGCCGTTGAAAGCTTAGCTTAGCTTCTGCCCCACATCTGACGTTGAAGCCTCAAACGCTTCCAGCTTGTTTGGCCGTGCCGACGCCTGCGAGGAAGGTGCATCCAGGACTGGTACAAGAGGAGCTCATTGCACCTTGCCACCGTCACAGCATTCCTCACCTCACCATTCCTACGACACATATACCATGGCCTCATTCATGCGCACAGCAGCTCGGCTGCACCCTACGATTACACGCACATCCCTCCGCCCTCTCACCCGCTCAATGGCCTCCGCCACCACCCCCAAGAAGGCCACCGCGGCGGCAGCAATGGAGCAGACCACCCACCACGACGCCAGCGAGCACCCCTTCTTCCCCGACGAGCCCCACCGCCCTATCATCCGCACCGCCATTCCCGGTCCGGAGAGCAAGAAAGCGATCGCGCAGCTAGACAAGGTCTTTGACACGCGCAGTCTGAACATGATGGCCAACTACCAGAACTCCTTCGGCAACTACCTCGCCGATCTCGACGGCAACGTGCTGCTCGATGTCTACGCCCAGATCGCTTCCATCCCCGTGGGGTACAGCAACCCGAGCCTGCTCTTGGCGGCGACCAGCCCGGATATGGCGTCCGCGATGGTCAACCGTCCCGCATTGGGCAACTTCCCGCAGCACGACTGGGCGAAGATCCTGGAGACGGGTATCCTCAGAGTGGCGCCAAAGGGCATGGACCAGGTCTTCACCGCCCAGG
Organism: Friedmanniomyces simplex; assembly: GCA_005059865.1. Lineage (NCBI taxonomy): Eukaryota > Fungi > Ascomycota > Dothideomycetes > Mycosphaerellales > Teratosphaeriaceae > Friedmanniomyces > Friedmanniomyces simplex. Next base: position 28,639 of record NAJQ01000147.1, read on the forward strand.
CCGGGTCTGACGCGAACGAGTTGGCATACAAAGCAGCCTTCATGTGGCGCCGGCGACAGGAGCGTGGTGGCGCGGATGTGGCCTTCACGGAGCAGGAAATGCAATCAGCCATGAACAACCAAGGCCCAGGCGCGCCGGACCTCTCCATCATGTCCTTCAAATCCGGCTTCCACGGCCGTCTCTTCGCCTCGCTGTCCACCACGCGCTCCAAGCCTATCCACAAACTCGATATTCCCGCTTTCGACTGGCCGCAAGCTCCCTTCCCAGCGCTCAAGTACCCGCTCGAGGCGCACGCCGAGGAGAACGCGCAGGAAGAGCAGCGCTGCCTGGAGGAAGCCGAGAAGCTGATGACCTCCTTCCACTCCCCCGTCGCCGCCATCATCATCGAGCCCGTGCAATCCGAGGGTGGCGACAACCACGCCTCACCCGCCTTCTTCAAGGGTCTGCGCGCCATAACTCGCAAGCACAATATTATGATGATTGTGGACGAAGTGCAAACGGGTGTCGGCGCGACGGGCAAGTTCTGGGCGCACGAGCACTGGAATATGCAGGACCCTCCGGATATGGTGACGTTCAGCAAGAAGGCGCAGACGGCTGGGTATTACTTTGGGAACCCAGATCTGAGGCCCAACAAGCCGTATAGGCAGTTCAATACGTGGATGGGTAGGTCAATACCAACTTCGAGGATCGTTGAAATTGATGCTAATGGAATCTACCAGGTGACCCGGCCCGCGCCCTTCTTTTCCGCGCCATCATCCAAGAAATCGAGCGTCTGGATTTGGTTCGCAACACCGCCGAGACGGGCGAGTACCTCTACAACGGCCTCGAGAGCCTCGCGCAGAAGTACCCGGAGGAGATCCAGAACCTGCGCGGCAAGGGCCAGGGCACGTTCATCGCGTGGGACTCGCCGCGTCGGGATGAAGTCCTGCGCAAGGCCAAGGGTGTGGGAATCAACATTGGTGGAAGTGGCGAGAGGGCGGTGAGGTTGAGGCCGATGCTGATCTTCCAGAAGAGGCATGCGGATCTGTTTATGGAGGGGATGGAGAAGGTGTTCCAATCTTGAGAGCGCCTGGGATTCTGGGGAGGAGAATGGATGTTTTACGAGGTTACGATTCGAGCAGCACATGGGCGTTTGGAGGTGATTCAGCACGGCGTTCACGGTATGGCTGCTAAGACGACCCGAAGCGAAAAGTAGCTTTCACGTATCTCATGATATGACAGAGCTGTTATTACCAACAATCACTCATATCCGAATGACAGGGCATATCATGCTTTGCCACACGAGGAGCTCTGTAAGTATAGCACGATACAATTACACACATGCTCCCCGCTCGCTGCCTTCCACGACAGCGCCTCAACGCCCTCGCCATGCTCCCGCTCTGCACTAGTATACACACCTTCCCTCCCCTCACGTATCCACCTCCATACTCTCCCCACCCTCCTCCTCCGCCCGCTCAAACGTCGTCTCCAACCAATTCGCAATCTCCTGCCCCTCATACATCCTGAAATCCTCCTCCACCCCACTCACCCCCAAACTCGTATTCTCCATCGTCAGCTCCTTATCCTGACTCAAACTATCCTTCAACGCCCGCAACGCATGCTTGATCAACTCCTCCCTCGTGCTCCCCTCAAACTCATCCAGATTCCTCTCCAGATACGTCCTGGCCATCTGACTCCGCGCCCCGATCCCACAAGCAATCATCTCCTGCGTCACGCCACTGGGCTGGAACTCGAAGAGATGCGGTCCCTTTGCGTCCACGCCTGCGATCAGGAGGCCGACGCCGTAGGGGCGTTTACCGTACTGCTGCGTGTTGGTCTGCGCGCGGTCGCCGATGCGGGCGGTGATTTGGGCCAGGGGGATGGGCCGGTCGTAGGTTAGGCGCGAGGCGAGTGATTGCTGTTTCATGAAGTTGGAGAGGACGCGGGCGTCCGAGGCGAGGCCGGCGAGGGCGATGCCGTAGTGGGTGTCGATGGGGATTATCTTTTTTTGGTAGGAGGAGAGTTCTTCGGCGTTGCGCTGGGGTGGGGGAGAAGGGGTGTTAGCTGCTGGGAAGGGTGTGTTGGTAGGAGGGTGGTTGGGTCGGAGTGATTACCTTGAGGGCGGCGAGGACCGCGTGGGTTTTGCTGACGATGCCGACGACAACGGAGCCTTGCTTGACTGCTTCTTGCGCGTATTCGACTTGGAAAATGCGGCCTTGCGGTGAGCTGCGATTGTCATTAGTGAGGATTTTCTTGGTTCTACGGCTTGTGGCTCGCTCACAAGGTGACGGAATCGTTGTCATAGTTGTTGCGGAACATCGTGTCGTCGGGGAAGTGGGTGTCGTGGATGTCGTGGTCAGTGAGGGAGGATGTTGTGTGTTTAACGGTCGATATGAGCTCTCGTTTCGCCAGGCACTTCAGCGACGCGAACACCGCGTCCAAGCTCCTGCGGGCGGGCTCGGCGGGAAGAGCCGCACAGCCTCACGCGAGCAATCAAGCGGCGACGTCAAGGCAACTTCAATCATATGCGCCAACCCGTCGTCGATACAGGAGTGATTCAGATCTTCAAGTCGGACATCACAACGACACTACCAACCACCACCCCATTCTGCCGCACCGTACAAACAACAACGCCATCCCAAACACCCCCCCGCCGCATGGTCATGGCAGGCCTCAAGACCATCATCGTCCTCTCCTTCGTACGCATATACCCACCTTCTTCCCGCATATCTCCCGACTGTGACTGACCACAAGCATTCCACCAGATCCTCGCCATCGGCTTCCTCCTCGTCATCCTCTCCGCCGCCCTTTACAAGAACTTCCTCACCCTCCTCGTCGTAGCGACCTACGTAATCGCCCCGATACCCAACTGGCTATGCGGGAGAGCATCGAGTCAAGATGACTTCATGGACAGCGGATCGAGCAGTATCGTGGAGCTGGGGAGGTTCATGACGGGGTTCCTGGTGGTTATGGGAGTCGGTACGTTCAGGCAGCGTTACGGGAGCTGCAGTCTGAGGAGTCAAGTGCTGATAATATGGGACAGCATTACCGGTCGTACTGGCACACTGCGATTTAATCCGACCGGAGGCGATGATTATGAGCATCATCGGCGGGCTGCTGATATACAGCACGATCATCAGCTTTACTATGTTCTTTCACCAGGAGGAGGAGTTCTGAGCCGGGCGGGCTTCGTTGGATGAGCAGTATTGATTCTGTACAGCTAGTGATTGCGTATGTAAACAACCTCATCAACCGGCTCGTTGGCGCCATGGAGAGCTGGCGTGTCAAACGTTCAAAGCGCACGCCGGACTGCCTCCCCCCTCGCCAGAGATGCTTCCGGTCCAAGAGCGGGAAGAGGCTTGATCGCGCCATCGTCGAATCGGTCACGATGGACCCCAAGCTGAGATTGGGACAAGAGCCACGCACTCATCTTTACCTCTCTCGTAATGCGGCTGAGTCCGGAAGGCCAACCCACGTTCACAACGCAAACACCAATCGCCACCTGTCTGGACCATCCTAATGGATACCCCAAATCTTCGCATTCCTCTCAAGCATCAATCCAATGCCTGATCTCGAAACCAGCCTCCACCTTCCGCCTGCGATCTTGCTCATGCAAAGGCAGAAGCAACAGCTCACCACCGTTACCGTCATACCACGTAAAGCACGGCCATCCCTTCGCCACGCAGTCTTGACAGGCCACTTTTCCTTCATGGCCAGTCCGCCACAGCGTCCGGCCGCCGGACAGCTTCGCACGCCCGGGCAAATCCACGTCTTTGCCACCGCACAGCTTCTTCGTGATGCACTGGGCTGCGCAGGACTTCTTGCCCTTTTTCGTGAATTCGTCTTGCCTGGTACACATTAGTAAACGTAACAATCTCAGCAACCACGCGAACAGCGAAGACGTACCAATACTTCCCAGCGGCCTCCTCCCACAAATCTCGCACGACCTCGATCTTCTCCCACAGCTCATCCGCCACCCCACGTAGATCCTCATGCGGATATCCTTCGCCCGGGAAGCCATCAGCTTGCCAGCTGGTGATGGCATTGAACCCGAACTTGGGAGGGCCGTCATCCTCCCCACCGCCTTCTTCTTCCGCGAGGCTCCTGTCGCTTCTTCTGCGTTTCCCCAACGGCGATTGGAAGTCTCGTAAGTCAAGGTCCCGCAGCTCCTGCTCTCCGATGTGATGGTCGTCGTCTTCGAGAGGGCGCTTGCGCTTCCGTGGTGGGCTCGCCGTTGGCTGGGATCTCGGCGTCGTGGGGACTGCGGGCTGTTGACGATGTACCAGCGTACGGGTGATCGCTTGCGAAGCCTTCGCAACTGGCACTTTCGGCCTCGCGTCCTTGACGTTAGGCGGCTTTAGCGGTGGCTCAGCACTTAATAGGGGTGCGTACGAAGAGACCGTCGGTTGCTTGCGCGGACGAGCCGATATGTGGCCTTCTGGCGCAAGCTCTTCGTCGTCCTGGTCGTCACCCGGACAGCGTGCCCGCCACCGCAGGCTGGCATTTTCGCGCTTCGCCACCTGGAGCTGCTCCTTCAGCTCGCTCGCAAGCCTGTGCGCCTCTTGCGTCTCCGATCTCGATTGGGCCAGCGCCTTCTCGAGAGTCTGCGTTGCGTGTGGCTGTGCTTGGCCTGCACTGGTTCGCCGGCGAAGGTCCGCTTCCCTTTGGTCGTAGAGAGTAACCGCATTAACTAGATCTGCTTCCGCCGCTTCTGCTCTCTTCAGGAGCTGGTTGTGATTTCCCTGGAGAATCTCGTATTGAAGCTGGAGCTTAGACAGCCGGTCGCTTGCGTGTGAGCCGGAGTTGGTGCGCAGGGCAGCAAGCCCTTCGCCCTGCTCGGCAAGCTGGAACTGCAAGTCAGCGACCTGCTGGCTAGATGTGCTCAATCGTTGGTTCAGGCGATCGATCGTCGTAGTCCTCTCTGCGAGCTGTTGCTTCTGCGTCGTGGCGAGTGATCGCCAGTCCATGGCCGTTGATGGTGTTGGTGGCTGTCGATGGTGAGGTGCAAGTATCGAGCCAAGTGTCCGAAGAAGCGTGGCATTGTTGCTGACAGGAGAGATAAGACATGGTTGCAAGGTTCAGATTGCTTTGTGTAAACAAGTGGCATAGACTCAATGCGCCGCTCACTTGGGACGGCGTGTCTCCAGTGTCTTCTATGGCGGCGGCTAGCAAATGGATGGGGATACAGCCCTATACGCTACATACAGCGAAGATGCAGTGAGCTACACGAATGACGTTGATGTCCGAGCTATGCGAACAGGCGTACCAGAATAGGAAAGAACGCACCGTCCATGTGGCCGTGTAGCCATATAACCGTCCCATATGCCACGCACCTTCATACACTTTTGGCAAACCTCCTCGCTAGACTTTCCGGCAGACTCCGCATCATCTTTTCACCTTCCCTCCGTGCCACATCCCCTTCATGCGGTTCGCCGCACAGCTCAAGCGTATCTCCGTACATGCTATCCGCCACCGCTTGCCACAGCTTGCTCCCGGCCTGCCTGGCCAGCGTCCTACTCGCGCGCGCTGCCTTGATGGCTTGATCGCCAACAATGTTGGTGAAGAACATGTTCGTCATGATGCTCATGATCATGCAAAGCTGTTGGTTGTTCGAGGCAGCTTTCGCGGCCTGCACGGCGGGCTGAAGATCCTTCTTGAGCTTCAGAATCGGACTTTTGGGGCCTTGCGCTGACATTGCAACGATGTAATAAGCTGAAATGATGGACAGGTTGGAATTCGTGACCGCAAAGGGTTCAATCGGGGCTCGCAGCTTTTCGGCTTCATCTTGCCGCCCGAGGTGCTGTAGGATGTGTATTCGATTGAGACCTGCGACAGCCTGCATATCCCTGAGGGCGCTGATCTGCCTGCTCTTGTTATCCCAAGCAAGCGGAGCCGAACCGTACAAAGCCTCAGCTGCTTCCAAGTCACCATCACCGTGAGTGATCACGGCACGGAGATACACGAGCAACGCATTCGTGAACGTATCGAGCACCAGCTCACCCTCTCTCGCGGCTTTCTCGACCTCCTGAAGGCTCTCGCCAGCCGAGACCCAGTCTGAGTGAGCACACTGCACAGCAGCCTCTTGCAAGCGCGCCATTATACCTGCAGAAGCTTGCCAATCGGCATAGTCGATTGTGGCCGGAAGAGGGCGGGCAAAATTGCCAGCATCTAGTCTGGCCAGCTTTAACGCGGCGTCAAGCATCTCCTCGGTTTTGGACTCGCCGGTGTGCTTATACGTGCTTGCCACACCACTCAGTAAATAGCCCAGCGCGTACAATTGGCCCTTGTGAATCCAGTCGAATCTTAGTCCCAGCTCACCCTCGGCTGCCTCGGCGAGGGTGCCGGCAGTATCTGCATAGATCTCGCCACTGACGAGGTCGCCGACCGGTATCAAAAACATGCTGGAGTTTTGTGTCCATGCTTTGTCGTATCTGGTCGAGTCTATGCTTGTCTGCATTCGTTGCATCTTCTCCAAGATCTGATCTGACTTGTGTTGCAAGAGACTGCATGCCAGATCCAAACAGTCCAGCAGAGCACGGAGCTGAGGAGCTCGTTGCATTTCGGGACTAAGTTGATGCATGCGCGCGGCAGCGAGGGCTCTTTGCGCAAGCTCAACCGCGTCCGCAGCACCCGATCTCAGGTGCACCATGGCGACCAAAGTGGTCGCCAAAATTTGTACGGTAATATGACGTTGCTTTTCTGCAGTAGCCATGATCGCTGACAGGTGTTTCAGCACAGCCGCAGTCTCTGCAGGTCCGAGTACCTGCAGTCCTAAGGACACGCGGAGAAACCGGAAGGTGTAGACCCAGGGAGTGAGCTTCAATGCTTCGACTTCGGTGACGAGCTTTTCGACTGCTTTGATGGCTGCCTTGAGGCCGCTTTTGGCTAACACTCTGACGAGCAAGTGATGCATGGCGTACTTCAGGTCCGTCAACCGGTTCCGCTCGCAAAGCGCAATGCCCTTACTAAGCAACTCTCCCGCTTGTTCAGAGTTCTCTGTCTCTTCATGGAGAAGACTTGCAAGTCGTAGTCGAATGCGCGCCTCTTTGCGTGCGTCCGATTGCCGGTAGTTTTTGAGCACGGACTCCAGGCAGCCCAAGGCGGTGCTCATGAGCTGATGATACCGTTCTATCTGCTCTGAATCGAAGTCTGAAGACGCGAGCGAAGAGCTCATCTGGTAGGCCGCCGCAACGTACTCGTCCGCCAGGGCCAGCAGGATAGCCTGATAGTCTGCAGTAGGCTGCATGATCGGCGGCGCTCGCGCAGGCGCCACATGGATAGTATCAGACGCTTCCTCGGGGTCGGCCTCAATGGGGGCAACGGCAGACGGCTTCTGCGGAATCGGTGCGTCGCACACAACGACAGCCGCGCCGTCATTCGACCGCCTTCGCTTAGCTGCTCGAGGCATGTCGGATGGTGTGGATGCTGCGGCAGCGCGGCTTACGGGTGTCTGCACATGGGCGATGGTTTGATGCTGCGGTGTTGCCGAGGCAGGGGAACGATCAGCCGGACGTGAGGCCTGGTGGGCCGGCTCCTGTGACCTGGTAGGAGGCGAATGCTGAGGAAGCTGCGAAACCGCGGGCGGACGGGGTTGCCGTTGCGCAGCTGTGCGATGATGGACTTGTGGGTCTTGCGGTTGTGAGTATGTAGACCTCTGAATGGGAGGCTGGTGGTATGGAGGCTGCACTTGAACAGGACCTGAGTGGTAGTACCCTTGCGACGGCGCTTGCTGGAATGGCTGCGGATGATAGTACTGGTGCGGTTGCGATTGCTGATACAAGTATTGCTGCTGCAAAGCCGGTGCTTGATACGGCGGTTGGTACTGCTGCCGTGGTGTCGGGGGTTGCTGGTATGGGTGAGGTTGCGATAAAGGCCGGTAGACATCTTGTGAGGTCGAAAGAGGCTGGGGAGCCGGTGGAACGCTCCTTCCATATTGAGTTGGATGTGGTATGCTCATGGACTGCGGCGTATAGTACTGCGTTCCATTCTTTCCATACATGTACTCCGGCGCTGCCTGATGATGGGCGTGATAACCAGGATCTCCGCCACCTGGCAGGCGTTGGTCGCGAGACATCTTCACAATTAATGCTGTTGACTTCCGCTTTGCCGAAACAGCATCCTGAGGAGGTTACCGCGCATTGCGATCCCCGGCGGAGGCTCAACGATGTTCAGGATGAGGACATGAAGCTCATATCAACGTGAGACGCGCTTCGCGTATAATCGTTCCCACGGGTAAATGCAAGTCAGATATCGTGGCGCTGTCCCCAGTGGCATTTAAGACGATACAGCGACCACTTCTTCAACACACCCAACGACCTGTCAACCATTTTCCAGAGTGTCTCACACCCCGTACCCTCACAGGTATACTACGCTCTCAACCAGGAGGGACTCCCAGCCCTGCTTCACAGAAGTCCCAACTGTGGAGCACATCAAGCAACTCATATCAGGAGCACACTAAGGAATGACCTCCTTAGCATCTACCGCCTTCTCCTGGTGGCCCGGAGCCTGCACCACAACCTTCACCCACTCCGACGAACCCCTCGTCCTGCCAACACAATCCGGCCCGAAAAGAGCCTTTCCAGAGCTGGTAAAGGACATCACTCCCCCCTGCAACCTCAACCCCTTCCTCTTCAACGGCCACTTGCAAACCGCCTGGACGGCCGTGAAATCCGATGGCCCGCCTATCCACTACAAGCGCCGCACTTTCGAATCCGAGAGCCCTGGGTTCGAGGGCCACTTTACCGTGGACTTTGTGGTAGCGCCACCGTCCGAGCCGGCTGGTAAAGTTGCGGAGGACGGCGGGCCGGAGGATGCTGGGTTGAGAGAGGATCCGTTGGGGGTGGGTCACACGTGGCTGCCTCCTAGGACGTCCTACTTCACGGAGAGGGAGTATGAGGGGCTCGGCTCGGACGACAGCAAACCGTTGCTCATTACTCTGCATGGTCTATCTGGTGGCTCTTACGAGGTGTACTTACGGCACGTTCTCGCCCCGCTGGTGGCCCTGGTCAAGGACATGTCCAACCCAGGACTGAGCGGTGGCGAGTGGGAGTGCTTGGTAGTGAACAGTAGGGGCTGTGCCGGCAGCAAAATCACGAGCAGCATCCTCTATAACGCACGAGCGACGTGGGATGTGCGGCAAGTGGTGAAATGGTGCAGACAGAAGTGGCCTCATAGGCCGCTGTACGGAATAGGCTATTCACTCGGCGCCAACATCCTTGCGAACGTATGTAGCATCTTCAAACCTTCAATGCCATTACATCCGCTGAGAAATCCTTTTCCACAGTACCTCGGCGAAGAAGGCTCCGACTGCTTCCTCAACGCCGCCGTAATCGTCTCCAACCCCTGGAAACTCGAAGTCTCCTCCCTCGCGCTCCAGCGCTCCTGGCTCGGCATGAACGTCTACAGCACGACCATGGGCAATCACATGCGCGCGCTCTTCGAACGACACCGGGAGCAGATTCTGGAGAACAAGTCGCTAAGCGAGGAGCGCATACTGAAGCTCAAGTATCTGCACGAGTTTGACCGGGAGGTACAGTGCGCTACCTGGGGCTATCCGACCGAGGGTGCCTACTACCGGGATGCGAGCAGCGCTGATAGTGTGCTTGACATCCGGATACCGGTTTTTGTGCTACATGCGCGGGATGATCCTATTGCCTGCGACGAGGCTTGTCCGTACGAGGAGATCAAGCAGAATCCGTACGTGGTGCTGTGTGCCACGAGTGGAGGCGGGCACTTGAGCTGGTTCGAGCTTGGTGGGGGAAGATGGCATGCTAAGCCTGTGAGTCCTCGATCAGCGTCGTGCTGCTTGTCGGAGGATCGAATTTACTGACGTGTCCGGCAGGCTGTGGCGTTTCTGAACGCAATGGCGCGAGAGGTTGACTTCAGCAAGATCGAGCCGCATACGCTCCAGTCCAACGGTCCGCGGGGCGGTCATTACACGCCGTTTATTTTTGAGCCAATGCGAAGGAGAATGCATGTGCCGGATAGCCGGCAATGACGGCCAGTCGCCGTTGTGCGAGCAGAGGACTCACGCGTTGGATAGACGATAGGTAGATGTAGAGCAAAGAGTTGGTCGCCGCCCTCATCCAAAGCTGACCCTTTTCCTCGGCTTCTTTGACGGCGCCTTCTGCTCTCCCTCATCAGGCACACCTTCAGTCTCACTCCGCCTCCCCTTCCTCTTCTTGTCCTTGATATCTTGCTTGCGCTCCTCAAAGCCCACCTTCTTACCCTCGACTCGCTTCTCCGCCTCCAGCTTGCGCGCCTCCCTGACCTCCTCCAGCTGACGCGCCCGCATCATCTTGCTCTCGATATTGCCTTCCTTCTCCGCCATGACCAACGCCAATATGGCATTCATCTGGTCCTTGTCGTCCACGAACTTCTTGCCTTTTTTCGCGTTCGGCCGTTTTTGTATGCCAGTAGGCCGGATACCATTGAGCTGGGGGACCTTGAGCTCTTTCTCTGTGTATCGCATATGCGGGGGCTTCTTCTTGAGCGACTGCGCGCTTGACTTCGTCTTTTGCTGCGTAGGTTTCGCGGCTGGCTTAGAGCTGGGTTTCTTCGCCTTGAAAGATGAGCCTGTTTTCGAGGGTTTGCTCGGGCGCTTGTTGCTCGGCTTCGAAGAGCCTCCTTTCACTGTCGTCGCCATCTTGGCGGCTTGCGGTCTGGGTAGAATCGTGAAAGTCGCAGAACTTGAGATTTCACAAGAGCATGTGTTGCGCGGAAATCCTCCGCTGTCAACCACGAGACGAGGCGGCGTCATCAGGGAGCTGCATCCAGCCTGCACGCACGCGACAGCCCATCCACTGCCATAACATCGACAACAGCATCCTCGACACATCCTACGCTCCGAACGCACAAGATGGCAGATATATCAGGCCACCGCCTCTTCAAGTTCCCGAAGCCGCAATGGATGAACAGCGCAAACACCCGCACAGCAGGCGTCTACGCCGCAGGAGCCCTGGTAAGTTACACACTCTCTCTCCCACCTCAAGCGCTCCCCTCCGGCGACTGACAGCCCCCAGTTCTCCATCGCCCTCTTCGTCTTCATCGACGCCGCCACCTTCTCCAAATCCCACCTCAACGGCTCCGACTTCCACGTCAACTTCGTCGACTGGATTCCCGGCATCTTCTCCGTGCTGGGCATGCTGGTCATCAACAGCATTGACAAGAGCCGGCTGAGCGCGGACAACTTCTCATACAGCGGGGATGGGGTGGCGTGGAAGGCGCGGGTGGTGCTGTTCATGGGCTTTGCGGCTATGGCTGGTGGGCTCGCGGGGGGCGTAACAGTTCTGGTTCTAAAGTACTACGTGAGAGAAGCGAGCTGGCCGGCTCTTTGGTTTGGAGTGGGGAACGTTGTTGCAAACGCGCTGATCATGCTGAGGTGAGTCTCGAAGAAGCTTTACTGTCCTGTTGATCCCGCTAATTGTTGGGCAGCTCGGTGGTGCTTTGGGTGAGCCAGAACATGGAGGATGACTATACCTATAACCTTGCACTCTAGTCCGATCAGAGCCGATTCGAGAAAGATAGAACTCGTCATAGCAGCTGTAGATGTCTCTCACGAAAGGGTGACGATCTCTCGTACCGACTTCGGGTACGCCAGCGCCGAGCGATGTGATGCCGCTGGGTTGATGGTCAGCGATACTCGCAGCCACTATGCATACAACTGGTGGATACAACATTAGGTAGCCAATACGCGGAAGCGAGAAAAGCAAACGCCTCACCACGTACCTTCGAAACGCAGCACACATGCAAGTATTGATTACATGCAGAGACTGAATTTATAACATGTAGCTCTTGTAGCCATTCTTGAGTCAGCTTCAGTGGGACGATATATCATCTCGTAATCGAGAACACAGCGGCAACGTTCATTGTCATCGTCGTTATGTACCGTATATATCCAAAGTAACAAATGCAGATGCGACCGCATGCACCAGATCCAAACAAATACGCCAAACCGATGACTGGGGACACCAAAAGCCTCACAAAGCGCCTCGCTAGATCGGGGCCAAAGATTGCCCAAACGTGTTCTTGACTGCATCTACAATGCGTGTGCAATACCGGCGCCCAGCGCGCCCAGCAGGGCAACGTCGTACCCAATCGCCGCAGTCGGGATAGCCCACGCGCTGGAAGTGATGCCCGTGGGACCCGATCCGATCCGGGCGCCACCGCTCGCGACGGCTACGCTCGTGACGGCGTTCGCCACAGCAGTCGCGGAGGGTACGCCGGTCGAGTTGGTGATCTCGACGATGTTGTCGGATGTCGAGTTGAAGTTGGTCTGCGCAATGGAGATTTCGTTGTTGCTCATATCGTACACAATATAAGCACTTCTGATGAAAGTGTCGCCGAGCACGGGCGTGCTGCCATCCGCCGGGGAGATGCCGATGATGCAGAGGGGGTTGTTGTGAGCGTCGACACCCGCTACGATGACCAGCTCTTTCATGGCGACGCGGATCGTCGGTGACGAGAATGTGAAGTCGATCGTCGCGTCCGAGTTGGCGAGGCTGCAGTCCACGAAGGCGGCCCCTTGGCTCGAGTCATATTGCGCGCCGACGTCGTTGTATATGGTCTGAACGATGTTGTCGGGTAGGTACATCAGACTGCTGCCAGAGTCCAACAGTGCTGGCGTGGCGATGTTGTTGGCGAGTGACCCGGTAGTGCCGTTCGCTCCCACCGCGGTCAGCGCGATGATGAACTCCGCGTAATAGCCTTGCTCCTTGATGATAGGCAGCGTTTGCAGCTCGCCCGTGAACTTGTCGGTGTTGACGCCACCGAACAGGATCGACCCAGTTGACGCTTCCAGATCATTCAGCCATAAGCTGTATGCGTTGCTGTTGATGTCGCCATTCTGCATCAAATGCAGAGGAACGTTGGGATACGGGCTGCCGCCGTTGTATTGAGTTGCGACTTCGTTGATAGGGTAGCCTATCCCGATAATGCCTTCCCCAGAAGTAGACGTGTAGCCGATGCCGAGCTGCTGATTCTTCAGTGTGACGCCACCGAACTCCACTGTATCCGAAACGTAATCGCCTGCGGATCCGGAGCCGTCAACGTAGGTGATATTGAATTCGCCGTTGAGGTATTGGTATGTGGACGAAGAGTTCGGAGCGTATGTCCCAGATGCGCTGCAGGGACTGCCCTGTGACGAGCAGAGCTGGCTGGTCGCCACATTCACCCATAGATCGCTGCTCCCAGTGTCGATGTGTAATCGTAGGTCCTGCGCAGGTGTGCCAACGGTTGCGTTCATGAAGTATAGCGTCTCCTCGTTGGCCAGGCTCTCCTGCACCGTTTTGGATTGCCGCTTTCGTATCCGCGCCTGGTCTCTTGCGATGGGGTTCTCGACATGCCTCCGTTGTATCTCGTGCTGCACTACTCGAGGTGCTGTCCCGTCCCGTCTCTCTAGAAGGTTGATCGCATTCGTGGCGCTAAGGAGTGATGCCGTAGCAGCGAGAGTCGTGAACGTGCGCATTGTCGTGTATCAAAGTAGTAGGCTAGAATGAGAAAGATCAAAATATCACGGAAGACGAGAGGTCAGCCTGGGTTTTGTGCAGTGCCCGAGGATCGAGGTGGGCGAGGCGATGACGAGGCTGAAGGCGTGGCTGTAAAGCTTAATATAGGGTCCCGATTGCCGAACGCCAGGGTCGTCGCTAGCCGCTGAGGTAAGCCATAGATCTCGACGCAGCCAGAAGCATGACATGCTGTGCGCTTTAGGGACCATGACATCGGAGATATTGACCAGCTCACGACGCACATACCCCCGGCACGCAGGCAAAGGGCAGTAACCACCCCGAATACGGCAAGCGACTACCAGCCTTGACTCCTCCTTGAGGATTGCGTAAGACCTCCAGTTCTAGCGCGCCTGCGAAGCAGATCCGGCTATGCGGTTCCCGACGACAGCCGGTCCGCGGATAATGGCGCGGACGTGACGACACCCCAGGGTCTGTCGTGTGCGTTCAATGTTATCACAGGCCTCTGGTGCAACGACGATAGACGTTGCCTATGCTCTCCGTCGCAACGATTTCTTTTTATGCTGCGGTATAACTCTACAGGCGAATCCCCGAGCGGATAGTTCCAAAGGCCGCAACTACATTCATGCTACAGGCGATAGGTTACGCTCTGGTCTTGCTGGTGTAGTTGCCTGAAGGTATACAGAACCTCTTTGGAGGCGGAGATGGCAATTTCATTGTCACGAAGTCTTGTCAGTCTCGTCGCTCGAGGACGTATGGGCGATGGCGGCCATACGGCCAGCCCTCAGACATATTGTGGTTACACAGTAAACCTGAGCTCGTCCGCCCATCCGCTACACCAGCCTGATGCGGGATCCAAACTCCGCGTACCCGGCCAGGTGGACATTGCAGCGGCGATAATGGCGATGCGGCATTCGCGAGGTGAAAACGTGTTTGCCTCCTGCTGACCATTATCTCCGTCGCAGGGGCGCGTTGATATGATCATTTCGAGGGTAAAGCTTGTTCAGAGTTCGACCCACGCGTGGGATCCACATGCTGAAACCTTCCACACAAACGTCAATGTGCCGCGCAAGACGCTCGGTGGCGAATGCGCATTGCTCACACCTAGTGTTTACTGCTGGTCCGCCAGATCAACCAGTACGCGTACGCTGAACGTTGCAGACCACACACAACCCGAGCATCGCCATATTCCAGCCAACACTACACCGGCAACATACGCTTAAACGGATGCGCCTCTGTGTTGAACATCCACTCGTCTAGACTGATCACATCCGGCTCACTGAAAATCAGATAGAAGTATTTCAGCGTCTCGGCCATCCAGAAGCTCTCCATACTGTCAAACTGCGTCGTGCCCCCCGTCGTGCCCTGCGCCAGCTCCGCGGGGGAGAACGTGACGTCGCTCAGCGCGGCGTTGGCGAGCTCTGTCGTCGTGGCGTTCGTGATCGCGGTGAACATATCCCAGGCCGCGTCTTGTAAATACTGCTCGCCCGTGATACGGTGCAGGATGAAGACGGACTCGATCGCCTCCGGACGCAGGATGTAGCGTCTGTCGGATATATCTGTGAATCCTTTGGGCAGCCGGAAGTCCTTGATCAACTCATCGACGTCCGGCTTCTCGCTGTGCCGGTTCTTGACCTCCTGCCGCCACTTGTCTTCGTCCCACTGGCAGCTGACCCGCGAGTCGCACGCGACCATGTTGAAGACCTCCGGCATGATGCCGAGCGGCAGAGCCTTGTACGCCCAGATGCAGCCATTGGTCAGCTTCTTGCCGATCTCGACGTGGGCCGGTTCATCGAAGAGCTTGCCGCCCAGGGCGAACATACCGCCGGCGAAGCAGACGAGATGCTGACCTTGCGGATCCAGCCGAGCGAGCTCTTGGCTGGACGCTCGCACGTTGCCGGACATGAGGATGTCCGCGTTCTCCGGAACCATCGGACGCCAGAGGTTGTTTTCGATGGCTGTCGACATGCTTCCGGTGTACAGCTTCTTGTATACGGGCTCGAGCCCACCAAGCAAAGCGTGCATCTTGGGGAAGTATTCGTACAGAGAATCGCTCATCGCCCCAAGGGAGAAGAAGGTGTCTTCTGTGAGATCGGCGGCTTTTGCGTTTACGACCACAGGCCACATCCCTGGCAGATGCGTCTTCTCCTGCTGTTCGTCGAAGAGTCGTGTGATCCGGGCCACAGCGTCGTACCATTTTGGGTCTCCAGTAATTTGTGATAGCCGCGTGAACTCCATGGTCAGCGAGCCGAGCTCAGCAACAAGAACCACTGGATCGGCCTCCTGATTGCCCTTCAGTGCCTCTTGGGGCTTCCATCTTGTTATAGGCAGATGATTTGGGGTGTCGAAAGCCTTGAGTAGCATCTCGCCCAACTCCTTAGCCTTCTCCAACAGCCGCTTGTCGCCACTGAAATCGTACGCGGCCAGAAAGCCCCCCAAATGCCTGATCGTCGTTTCGAAGACGTTGATGGTCTCTGTCGTTGACACTCCCAAATCAATGTTGACTGCGGCGTCGACTGCCTGCGCAAAGTCTTCCTTCATGCCCATGATCCACAGATTATCGAGATTGTCGACTAAATTGGCCGCCCAGCCACCAAAACCATCCCTCACTCCACCCGATAAGGGGGCAAGCTCATCGTGGCCCCAAGCGTGCTGCTTGTAGGCTTGCCAGCATCGCTCGAAAGACCTATTGACGGCAGCGAGGCGCTCCTTACGCGTTGCGGCGTGCTCGATAGACTCCTTGGGGAACTGGTACTGCACGCGAGGTAGCTTCTGCGGTGTCCCGGTAGGTAGCTGCGCGAGTGGGCCGGCCACGGGGTATTGGGTCGGTACTGCATCCCAGCGAAAAGGGCCGGTCGGTGCAGGCGCTGCAGGTGCCTCCCCCGGTTGGGCGGTCAATGGGACCTGAGATCGGAAGCGGTACTTCGCCTGTGTCACTATGGGCTCGTGGAAGTAGCCGCCCAAGAGGAGGATCAGTGCCCCAAGGGCGACGAACACCGTGTATCTTCGTAGCGAGATCATGATTCCCAGAGGTCGCCGCCAGTGGCAGGGCAGATATCTCGGACTCTCAGCCTCGCAGTTGGTATGTACGTCGCTCACGCTCAGTATCGAAATCGCCTATGTTGTGGTTGCCATGGATTGAACAATCTCCGTGAAAGAACCCTCTACATGCTGCCGCGGCCTGTGTCCTCCCTATTGCACATCGGACTTCGGATTGAAGACCTCTACTCCCCTGCGAAGTGCTCGAGGCGTGAGGTTGGTGGATAAGGTGGGTGCAGTGCAAGCGCGGAACCTCGGCGCGTCAAGATCGCGTCGCCCAAACGCGAACTTCCAAAGTCGCTTCAACCCCGACATCGCATCTTTCTCGCAATGGCAAGAGCGGAGTCGTCGAAGGACGCTGAGAGCAATGGCGTAAAGGCACACACGAGTGGAGCACCCACAAACTACGATCTCCCATGGTACGCTTCCGCCTGTCCCAGTTACGAACCGTAGACTAACCGCATTATCAGGGTGGAAAAATACCGACCCCTCTTCCTCGACGACATCGTCGGCAACACGGAGACTATCGAACGCCTCAAGATCATCGCCAAAGATGGCAATATGCCCCATGTCATCATCAGCGGCATGCCCGGTATCGGCAAGACCACCTCCATCCTCTGCCTGGCCCGCCAACTGCTGGGCGATGCCTACAAGGAAGCTGTTCTGGAGCTCAATGCATCTGATGAGCGAGGCATAGACGTCGTGCGGAATAGGATCAAGGGATTCGCCCAGAAAAAGGTCACACTCCCGGGCGGCAGGCAGAAGATCGTGATACTGGACGAGGCGGACAGCATGACATCAGGCGCACAGCAAGCTCTACGGCGAACGATGGAGATCTACTCAGGCACCACGCGCTTCGCCTTTGCCTGCAATCAGAGCAACAAGATCATCGAGCCTCTCCAATCTCGCTGCGCCATCCTACGCTACTCCCGCCTCACCGACAGCCAAGTCGTAAAACGCCTGTACCAGATCTGCAAGGCGGAGAACGTGGAGTACAGCGATGATGGTATCGCTGCCCTCGTCTTCAGCGCGGAGGGCGACATGCGGCAAGCGATCAACAACCTGCAGTCCACCTTCGCCGGCTTCGGCTTTGTGAGCGGCGACAACGTGTTCCGGGTCGTCGACAGCCCGCATCCCGTCAAAGTACAGGCGATGCTGAAGAGCTGCCAGGAGCAGAAGATCGACGAAGCGCTGGACTCGCTCAAGGAGCTTTGGGGCCTGGGTTACTCGTCGCACGATATCATCACGACGATGTTCCGGGTGACGAAGACGCTGCCCAGTCTGTCCGAGCACAGCAAGCTTGAGTTTGTGCGGGAGATTGGCTTCACGCATATGCGAATACTGGAGGGCGTGCAGACGTATCTGCAGCTTGCGGGTTGCGTGGCGAAGCTGTGTAAGCTGAATATGAAGCCGCAGCTCTTCGCCTTGCCGAAGTAGCTTGAGTGTCGAAGGGTTATCTGTGTGATAGCTTAGCGTGGCGTTGGGGGAGGTTTTGTATGTTGATACCTTATGGTAGGATGGTGGCTTCGTTAAATCGGAAGCTGTCTTCTCAGACCTCAGCTTCTGAGCGCCGAGCCCGCAAGTGAAGCCGCTCTTATTGGTTGACCAAAAGCTCATGTGGTGGAGGCGTATGTTCGATTCATCTTCGTCACGTCCTTGAACGATGTCGATGTAGGAGGTATTGTCATTTCGTGTTATGAGATCGTTCGCTCGGATTCCATACATGTGTCGCTCGTCCTCCTAGGCTTCCACTCCCGGGCCAATCAGACCTCACTCCGGGCTGGCGTCTGTTGGCCTTCCACGATCGTGTTGTACAGATCATACCAGGACGCAAACATACGAGATATCCTACGAACACACCCCCACGAGGCCGAGGACGCAAAACCCGTCACCGTCGCTTGACGGAGTTGGACTTCTACTGGTGACCTTGCGCGCAAAGCGGCGCCTCTGCGCCCAGAACGCAGGCCACTGAGTATGGGAGATGCTGTTCCAATGTTCTAAGCTTACGCCGCTACAATCGCGCTTCGTCGCATCATTTGCAGCACTGTTACTTCTGGGTGTCGTGTACTGGTCGCTGTCGAACCCGCACTTTGCGTATGCGGCGGAGCTGGACGTGGACGGGAGTGGGCAGGCAAGAGGCGGCCAGGATCATAACTGGCACCGGATAGAGCAAGCAAGGCTACACGACGATGGGGTGGAAGACGAAAGTGAGGCGAGCGACACGCCGTTGCAACGGAGGGCTGCAGCTGCGACAGCGATCAGTGCAAACAATGCGCCCAATCTGCTGAACATACAGCCCGGCAACACCACGCTCTGGGTGTACTCCAACGACCTGTTGACAAGCCCGTCGACTCCTAGAGGACCCGGGCTGCCCAGCGAACCAGGCGTGAAGCGGGACGTCGAGCCAGAGCATTACGACCTGAGGAAGCGACAGGATGGTGGTGGAGCGAAGACAATATACGTGTCCATCAACACCTGCGTGCAACCTACGTGGAACGCCACCAGCGTTCAGACCGTCTCGCCGCCTCAGCTCACACTCTATGTATCTTCTGAGGCCAACAACGACGCGGTTGGGCCAGATGGAGCAGCACAGGTCGTGCAGCCCTTGTCTGAGGGTTTCGCCAATGTGTCCGTTACGGCGAGCGGGACGTGGTACATCGCGGTTCACGCGCCTGCACTGCCGAGTGGTTTCGTAGGAGTCTGGAACTACGAGCTTGCAGTCTCACACGAGGCGTACTACCACAGCGCTGATGAGTCCGATTCGTTCCTCTTTCTGGTCGATACCGATATCGAGTCTGCGCTCCTTGTGACCGACAACCTCACACAGCAGAACGCGTCAACACCTATTTTCCAACAGTGGATGGATCTAAGCACGCCGTTCACCATGTTTGCAGCCAACATCAACCACACCAGCATGATGGGTATGCAGAGCTCGTATTGTGGCTGGTTCAACGAGAAACAAATCGCAGCCAGCCAATCGGATCCCACGGGCGCCAACAGTGGTGTTCAGATGGGGATGATAACTCGCGGCCTCGGCAATAAGCCGAAGGAGCAGTTCTATGTCACCAATCTGAACAGCTCGAGCAGCTATATCGGTGTGCTTGCCCAGCCAGGGAACTCCACTCAGTCCGGCGCAGGCGTGGTCGGTGGCGGAGGCAAGATCTGGCAACCCGTCGGCTGGCAGACGAAGACAGACGGCAATTGCGCTCTCATGTTCAACTTGAGCTTTTGCGATGAGGTGGCGTATGCGGTGCCCAGCAATCCCTACAAGTATAACATTACCGGCCTGCGGGCAGAGTTCGACAACTACACGAGCGTCTCCTACCAGCAATTCAACTACAGCCTCCAGCAGATCCCCTGCAACACGACCTCTGACGCTAAGTACTCGACCGTTAGGAATTGCGACGACTGCGCAGCAGCCTACAAGCAGTGGCTCTGCGCCGTCTCCATCCCGCGATGCGAGGACTTCACCAACCCAGCCACATACCTGCAGAAGCGCAACATGGGCCAAGCGTACTTCAACAACCAATCCTACCTCTCGCCCGACGTCCTCAACCAGCAATACACCCCCATGTCCCGCGCGCCGACCCTGGCAGGCAGCCCGGCGTACAACCAGACCTTCATCTCGTCCCTCGCGACCAACAGCTCTCGTAACTGGGCCATCATCGACACCCTCATCCAGCCCGGACCGTACAACGAGCTCCTGCCCTGCGAAGATCTGTGCTACAGCCTCGTGCAGTCCTGTCCCGCCAGTCTCGGCTTCGGGTGTCCCTACCCCGGCCGCGGCCTCGAGGCGGGCTACGGCGTGCGGAGTAAGAACGGCACCTTGACGTGCAGCTTCTTGGGTGCGGTGTACGATTTCAACGCCGCGACGGACTTGGTGGCGCCCGTGTTCAAGGCCGTGTCTCTCGCGGCGCTGGTGGTGATTGTGCTGGGCGTGGTGTAGTATGCCACAAGGAGATGGCGGAACCAGGGTTTTCGGCGTACGTTGGGTCTCCAGATGAGTATGAATGGATTGAGGGAAAAGGCTGTTATGGGGCGTTAAGGAGGGGGCTGGGTTCGGGAGTGAGATTGATGTGGTGGCCTCAGGAATTTCTCACCTGGAATTGCGCTTGTACGGATACGGTTAGATCACGGCTGCTGCTGCCTATAAAAATCTTTTCTGCCAAGTTCTGGATCGCACCACCGTTGTTGATTGATTGCTACACACTCACAAATAACAAGTGCCTCGCACAACGCCCTTCCAACGCCAGCGCACATATATACACCACCGCCAACATCACCATCACCTCTACACCAGCTCATCACTATCCTACGAGCCGGAGACGACCCCTCTATATATGTATCACCATTCCCACCCACTATAGACACCAACCCGGATACGATGTCCAACTACCAGCCCGGCTCTCCTTCCCGTAAGATCACCATCAGCGGCGACACTCACCCCCTTTGCCACATCGCTAACCGGTGCCAGCGAGCCGCGAGATGTCGGAGGCCTCGGAGGTGACCTCGTCGCAAGCGCAAGCGACCGATCCCGCGCAACGTACGTCACCTAGCATCCCCAAGACACCATACCATGCTGACACCATCGCAGCTGCTGGTCAGAACGACCGCGGTGGCGAGGAGACCGTGCTGCAGCGTAAGCCATGCCGCAGCATCCCCTTGTAACCACACCATACTAACGCCGCCGCAGCAATCACCGCCGCGGACGACGAGATCGCCCGCGAGGCCGAGAACGACGTCGCCCTCGTAGCCAAGTACGGCAACCTCTACGCCGCCGACGAGGAGAAATCCCGTCGCAAATTCGAGCACCAGCGCGAGTACGCGGCTTTCTTGGCCGCGGCCAAGGAGCACGAGGCGCGGGCCAAGTATGTGGCCCAGCGCAACAAGATCTGGGAGGCGACGCGGAAGGAGCACGAGACGGAGCTGTTGGAGAAGGCGGCGAGGGTGGAGAGGCTGCAGGGGCTGCTGGAGGAGAATCTGGCGGCTCAGGAGGAGCTGAATGAGGAGTTCGCGGGCGACGTGGAGGCCCATGAGGAGGATAAGGAGGTCGGGGAGAGATACCGAGCGTATTTCGAGCTGGAGAGTGACGAGTTGGACGTGTAGGGGGTGGGTCTGTCCCTCCCTGCCGTCGGTCGCTCTCGGTTCGCTGCGGGTGTGTATGTGCGAGCGTAGGCACCATGCTGGGCTGGCGGGATAGCAGCAGCAGCCTTTCGCGACGTACAGTATGATTGCTACGCCCTTCCAAATCTCTTTGCCGCTATGACCCCTGTCCCCGTATGGCCATACTGACATTAGCTACGGTAAGGGTGCACAGCAGTACGATTGAA
>NAJQ01000148.1:0-10865 GCA_005059865.1 Friedmanniomyces simplex
GACCCTCCTCGTCATCATCGACATGCAGAACTTCTTCATCCACCCTTCCTTCCGCGACCACAGCGAGGGCATCAAGACACTCGCGCCCCTGTTGAAAGTCATACACAAGTGCCGGCAAGTGGGCATCCAGCTCGCCTGGCTGAACTGGGGCATCACGGATCACGACCTCAAAGTCATGCCGCCCGCCGTCACGCGCGGCTTCAACAAATCCCTCTCCCACGAAAAGGGCCACGGCTGGCACGTCGGCCTGGGCGCCACCCTCCCCCAAGAGCAAGGCGGCGAGCGCTGCCTGTTCAAGGGGACCTGGAACGCAGACATCTACGACCCTCTGAAAGAGCACATGACGGAGCAGGACGTCCGCTTCGACAAAGCCCGCATGTCCGGGCTCTGGTCCCCTGAGTTGCCTTTCCACAAATGGCTACGCGAGAGCGGGAAGAAGACTTTGCTCTTCGCGGGCGTGAACACGGATCAGTGCCTGCTCGGCACGCTCACGGACGCCTATTCGTGGGGGTGGGATTGCATCCTGGTCGGGGATTGCGCGGGGACCATGACGGATGTCATGGGCGCGAAGGAGGTGTGCGATTACAACGTCGCGACTAATATGGGGTTTGTCACGGACTCGGAGGCGTTTTGCGCGGCCGAGTCGGGGTAGATGGGCGTTCTGGCGTGGCTTCCGGATATTTCTTACGGACGGCCAGTGGGGTCTGACCCGGGTCTTTCTTACGGACGGAACGGCAAGCAAGCGTGGCAATTCTGAATCAAGCGAGGCGTTTCCGGTGCGGTGCGGCGACGGGCCTGGGATCGATCGATCTATTTCTTCAGTGGTACATGATACCCCCTTTGCAGCATGCGTCAGCGCATTCGTTCGGTGGCGACTTTTTTAATGCGATTAATCCGGGGTGGCGGCGATTGAATTTTAAGGCTGGGCGGCGCTGGAGTGTTGGGGTGAGGGTTTACAGCTTACAGATGATGGCAATGACAATAGATTTCTTTCCCAGGGCCTCCGGCCTGTACCGCTATCTTTCCTTTACTTCTACTCGGATGTGAGGTTGAGTTGGGTTCGAGGTCGTAAGCATGCGGTGAGGAACTGGGCCGTGGTTTGCTGTGCTGTCCTGGGCTGGACTGTGGCTGAGCGGGACTGCGCTACCTATATGCTGGACACGGCCTCCCTTCAAACGGATGAGGCTCGGGAACTCTTTTGAGAGAGACTGACGGGTTGGCGGTATAGCGGCAGGTGGAACAGCTGGTTGCACGACGTGCGGACGTGAGAGACGCGGCAAAAAACGTCTGTCGTAGCGATTCCGGCACTGGAGCTGTGTGCTAGCCTCGCACACGTTCTGTAACGAAGGCGACGGAGTCCGTGGAAATTTGACCTGGAAGCCGCTTGGGAGCCGGGGCGCACGCTGCGGGCTCTTTGGTGAGCTGGTCGCGGGTGAGCTGGTCGCGGGCGAGTTGGAGTGTCGCCGTGAGCTGGACTGTCGTGAAACTGGGTTATGGTGAACTGGAGTTAGATGTATGGTGAGGCGGGCCGGATCACGTACCGTGTACAATTTTGCTGATTAGGACGGAGGAAGCATGAAGGCCGCAGCACGGCCTCGAATAGAGAGCCAGTAAAATGACCGGCTGGAGCGGGAGATATGTTTGGCTTGCCGGAAAGCAAGGCTGACGGCTGGGAGTTGCTGTACGTTTGGATCGGTAGGTAAGAGGTAGGTATCTCTATTACGAATTCTCGTCGTTGACCGACTGTCCACTACATGTACTGGGTCTCCGGGTGTCTTACTCTGCTCCGTGAGCCTTCCGTTTTCGATTTCGTAAAATTCATCCGTGGGCCGAGCTTCATCAAGAGGTACTCAGTTCTTAAGTTGGAGAGAGGGAGGATCCTGGCGCGGGAGTGACTTTCTTGGAGTGACGAGCAGGCCACAGTCGCCCGAGATTCGTTTCTGTGCGGCTGGGGACCGACGAGGCTTGATTTGATCAGTAGAGTGACGGAGTGGGCGAAAATTGGGATAGCGAGAGGGCGGCGATGTGACCCTCACTCACCCCAAGTCTGATCCGCCA
This sequence comes from Friedmanniomyces simplex, assembly GCA_005059865.1. NCBI lineage: Eukaryota > Fungi > Ascomycota > Dothideomycetes > Mycosphaerellales > Teratosphaeriaceae > Friedmanniomyces > Friedmanniomyces simplex. The sequence continues at coordinate 2,059 of NAJQ01000148.1, forward strand.
CCAAGGCTCCAGCTATCCTAGGTACGCAATACCCCCCCCACATCATCACACCAACAACTCCCACTCCCCCACAAAACAAAACGTCAGCACCCGCGGCGCCCCCTCCCCATGCGCCGTCGCATAGATGTGATACCGCAGCATCACCCCACCTTCGCACTCCACCGTAACCGGCACATTCCGCTCATTAGGCGGGAACTCGTCGCTAGCAGACCACGTCCACCCTCCCGCCGTCGCCTGCACTTTGCGCCACGCGGTCATGATGTCTGGCGTAATTGCTCGACGGAGCGCGGGAGACTGGAATCGTAGCCGCGGCGGGTGAGGCGGGCGGCGAGGAAGGAGAAGAGGCGGTGGGTTTGGGTATGCGGGCAGGGAGCGCGGTCTAGGTCGGCGACGGAGACGTCAGGTGACCAGAGGGAGGAGGCGGTGGTGGTGAGGTTAGACAGGGGAGTTGTATCGCGGGGTGCGGCGAGGAAGTCGTCTACGTCTACGTCTTGAGGATCCTCGAAAGCGCAGATGAGACAGCCGTCTTCGCGACACTCACACCGGAACTCGCTCCCGCGGGATAGTTGCTGGCAGCACTCGCCTCCTTGCGGGACATCGGGTTCCGACAATGAGATGACGGAAAGTCGTTTCTGATTGAAGATATCGTCTCGGCCGTAGGCGCTAAGGAAATCAATGGCATCGAATATATCGCCGAATATCCATTTTATCTTTGCGAGCGAAACCTGGTATCGCTCATCTGTGAGCTGCACGTCGGGCAAGCGGTCGGGTTCTGAGAATAGGGCTTTGATGGAGCGCATGGCGTTGGCTGTTGTTTCCTTGTTGAAGGTTGAGTAGCCTTTGGGTCTGGTGGAGGGATGGCCGAGCAGGGCATCCAGGTGCTTAAGCTGAACTATGCGCTTCGTCCCTGCATCTGGTTCTCCGATGATCATGTTCATTGGCGATGTGCTCGAAGTATGCGCTGCTATATTCTGCGAGGATGTTGCTGTTATGGCTGGGTTATGGATGAGTTGGTTTGTTATTGACCGCGCGTTCGCAGCAGCAACGCCTGTCTGCTGGTGAGCGACTGCCATCTCCGATTCTTGCGACTGTTCACTGGAAAACAACTCATCCAGGTGCGACCCAAGGCGCGCTACATGCGTTGTGATTGCCGGAGTGGAGGTGGATGGCTTTATAGCCCGGGCAATATCTTGCTGCTCCGCCGCAGCGATGTCTCGTGCACGCAACTGGTCTAATACCTCCATGGCGGTTGGACAGGCTCATGGAGACAATAGTGCTTTCAAAGTCCCATTTTACGTTGTGTAGACTTTGTTGCATAGTGAGCTGTGGTTCACAGACGGCTACAGCGGGCCATGCTTGAGAGCTTGGCTCGTGAAAGTTTCTGACGTTTGCCACCCTCCAACGGTCGCCGATGCGTTCACTTCTCACCAATGGAGGTACCCGATCCACTTCATCTTGGAGTGAACGAAGGGCGTCCGCCATCGAGATCTCCAGGTCCAATGCCTTAGACGGTATTGTAGCGTGCGTGGGCCGTGGAACCAACGTGCAGACCCTGACACGTGCGAGCTGAGCAGGCTGAGGGTGCCTTCCCCATTCAGCTCAGTGCAAACGGAGCCCGTTGACCGGGCGCCCACCTCCGTGTTTCGCCGATGATTGCGTAGGTACCCACACAACATCCCTTTGTTTTCCCAAGCATGCCAAAATCGAAACCTCTCTGCAAGCGACAGCACCGTCTTTACACCGCGCAACCCGATCCCGCAGACCATATATATCAACTCCCCCCACGCTGTTCACCAGCCATGGTGAAGCAGCACCCGCACGCTCCGGGCGCGAATGCCGGCAACGCCTAAGCCAACCCCGCCGCTTTGAGTGAGGCATTGGCTACCCTCACCATCACCTCCGGGGCACTCACGCCCTCTGCTTCGTCTTCCGACTCCGACTATGACGAGGCGGACGGCGCGCAGCTGTCACATGCGGAGAGGAAGACCACGAAGAAAGCCGCCAAGAGAGTCAAACAGAAGGCCATCGCGAAAGCCAGGAAGGCAGCCGAAAAAGCCGAGAAGCAAGCCAAAGCGGAGGCCGATTAGAAGGCCAAGGTGGAAGCGTAGAAGAAGGCCAAGGACGCAGCCGCCCAGCAGGCCGCCCTCTACGACAACATCATCGAGTACTTCGACACCACGTACGGTCGCAAGGAAAACAGGCTCGCAGCGTGGCAGCTGCTGTGCGAGCACGTGGGGGTGGAGGCGGCTCCATCCATCATCAAATGCAAGAAGGTCAGTTAGGCCACCCTTCTCTTTCTGACCACTTGTAAGCATGCTGACGTTCGCGAGTAGGCATTGGATGCAGTCTTCATCAACATCTTCGACTTCGTGGCCTTCCAGAAAGGCGGTCCGCCGTTCAAGCGCTTCCCAACAGCCAGCGCGCTGCGCACTTACACCAAGACGGGCAGGGTCTTCCCGCTCAAGCTGGCGAAGGAGAGTCCGATCTTAAGGTCGATGCTCATCAAGGTGTTCTTCAAGTGAGCGTGTGATGGGCTGGTACTGCGGCGCGGTGTACGAAGTCGATGCGATGGGCTTGCGTCGTGCTTGAATGGAAGGAGGGGAAAACTTTTCGCGCTGATTGGCGGAGTATCTTTCGTTGGCAGTCTTTGGGCGCCATAAGCGATAGTGGATGCTCTGAGCTTATCGAGGCGCACCGCAGTTAGTACATGCATGACCGATGGGTCATTTCACGTCGGTACCAAGGTTTCCTTGCTCGAGTGACGGCGAAGTAGTCCCGCAGCCTCGTTCCAGCGCTCATCTCCAAACAACCTATATGCCCTGCCTCGATAAACAGTAGCTTCGTAGCCCGAGCCAGGTACTACCATGCTGCGGACTGGTTTAAATGCTTGGCACTGATAGCTATGGTGAAGCGCAGCTCGTAATGCTTAGTTCCGATAGAAGATCGATGGATATCGTAACCTCATGTTGCGTACCATGCATCCTACAGCAGCCTAGGCGTCGCGGTATAAGTGAAGAGGGGCGGTCCCTCACGACCCTGTGCAAGTTTTCCAAGTAAGCACCTTCCATTCGCCCATCACCCTCCATCCATACATGTAACAGTGAACCCGGACATCATCTCCTCCTACCAAAAATCTTACCCCTAAAACTTCTTCTTCGCGGCCGCATGCTTACTCAGCTCCATCAACTTCCGCTTCCTCTCCATCTTCACCCGCTTCAGCCGCTCCTCCTCCGCCAGAGCAGCCTGATCCTCCTTCTTCGCCGCCGCCAACGCGGCATTCTCCTCCGCCTCCAGATCATCAAACCCGCCCTCCATATCGTCGTCTGACTCGTCGCCGTAGCCTCCCTCTTCCCCATTTTCATCTTCTTCCTCCGCATCGTCCAGGTCCGACCAGCTAGCGTACCCGCCGTATTTATCCTGCGGTAAGCCCTTTTTCGGTGTAGGTTTCGGTACAGAGCCAGCGGGTTTCATGGTGCCTTTCCATGCCAGTGGTTCCGGGGCGGCCTTCTTCATTGTACCCTTGTACGTCGTCTCTGGCGCAGGCGCTTTCCTGACCCCAACAGGAGCACCATTTGCGGTACTGGGCGTACCGCTTCGACTCCGCTCCTCAGGCCGAGGAGCCTTCCTACGTGCTTTTTGCTGCGCCAAAGCCTCCTCCCGCATTCGCAAGCGCTCTTTCTTCGTCAGCTTCTCGACTGCCTTGTGCTTGATCCCGCCCGCGTTGGTGGTGGCGGCTGCGGCCTGAGCTGCTTTGGCTTTTTCCAGGATGGAGGCGAAGCTTTTTCTCTTCGCTGAGGCGCCATCTGCGGTGCTCGGCGGAGTCGGGAAGTTGAGTGCGGCTGCCGGTCTCGCGGGCTGCTTCGGTAGTGTCTTAGTCGGGTTGGTGAATGAGCCAGATGCTGTGCCGGGTCGCTGAGTGGTGGATGATAGTGTCCGTGATGCGCTAGGCTTGGCGGTAAGCTGGAACCTGTTCGAAGGCGCGGCCGGCCGGCTTGGTATCCCATTTTGTTCGGTTTTGATGCTCTTTGGCTTCGGAGCGGCCTCAGGCTCTGCCGATTGCCTCTTCACGCCTGCTGCGACATTGTTGGGGGTAAGCTTGAAGCGGTCTGCGACACCGCTCGGCCTCGGCTGAGTGGAGGTGGTCACTGTTGGGCCATTGCGCAGTGCTGAGGCTGGCGCCTGGCCTTTGTCGCCTAGTGATGATAGCAAGCAGCTGAATGACTGCCATGGGGAGTCAGTATGCTACTTCCCGGCACCGTGAGGGAATCACGGACTCACTGTCATGTTGAGAGGGTGCCTTATCTCCGTCGGTGTACCGTGGTGGTGATGGCGGTCATGGCGGAGCAAGGGCGTGGTATTGATTGATGAGGTCAAGGAAGAAAATAAGGCTACTTGTACCGTACAACGTTGCAACCTGGAGTGATGTAGAAGAGGTGAGGTGAGGCAGCGAGCATAGAGAAGGCACACATCGAGGCTCAAACGCCGCTTCGGGTCTAGGTTCGCCGAAGTTCCGCCGGCTGCCGGCTGCCAAGTCTTCGGGGCACTAGCTGCTATTCGAAAATCCATCCCACCAAACAACACCCTTCGACAACCACATCCACCACGAACCTGAAGCCTCAGTCCGCGCTGCTATACAGTGCTTAAACGATTGAGCTCTTGTTCCTATACCCACTCACACCCCACCAAACGTACGATCTTCCTCGCATCAGTCACCAACGCGCAGAGTGCCATGGACCAGTCACTAACGAAAACCCCCAGAACCATCCACAATGAAGCACTTAGCAGCCTACCTCCTCCTCGGCTTGGCCGGCAACACCTCCCCCTCCAGCGAAGACATCAAGGAGGTTCTCAGCTCCGTGGGCATCGAGGCTGAGGAAGAGCGCCTGACCCTGCTGCTGAAGGAGCTCGAGGGCAAGGACATGAACGAGGTATGTCATATCCATCCAGGTTTACCTGCGCAAGCCTTTGGGGTGAGCGGCAAGGTACCCCCATGCTGACCACCTCCCCAGTTGATCTCTCAGGGTACCGAGAAGCTCGCCTCCGTCCCGTCCGGCGGTGTCGGTAGTGGCTCTGCTGCGCCTGCGTCCGCTCCGGCTGCTGGCGGTGCTGCCCCGGCTGCCGAGGCTGAGGCCGCGCCTGCTGCCAAGGAGGAGGAGAAGGAGGAGTCGGATGAGGACATGGGCTTCGGTCTGTTCGACTAAGCGTGTCGCATACGCAAAGCAACGTCAAGCCCGCAATCTACCATGATGACGGAAGGATGCGCCGAGGTGTGCTGGCTGCTGGGAAGGCACATGCCTGTTTGATGGTTGGGCTCGTCACATTAGGGCTCCGGCAGAGATTACAGTCGGCTTGCTCGCAGCGTAGCTCGATTTAATCGAACATCTACCAAGTCACACATTCTTCTTCTACTTTTCTATCGATGACCTCGCCTTCTTCCATTTCGTGCCAGAGTTGAGTAAATCATTGTAGGCGCTTTACGCAATATGTCTTTGAACACCAATGTCACGTGACCGACGGGCCGAGCCCTGCCGTTGACCCTTGCCATTTCGCACTTCGAATATCCACGCACGAAGCCAACATCGCAACGAGGAATCTTCGTGAACACAATCACCGGAACACTCACAACCATGGCCGACGCAGACTACGTACGTCACGTCAAAGCCAACCACCTTGAATACCGTGCTGACCGCCCCGCAGAACGCCGAGGAGGCAGCCGGTACGATCGCACCACCACCACCACACACTCTGCAGCGCTCCTTCAATGGTCGCAGCAGCAGCAGCTGGCTAAAACCCTGTGGACGGGCCACTGAAGGGGCGCTGGAAGATGGGATATCGGGCTGACATGGTACTCGTGATACGCAGAGTTGAAGAAGAAGAGAGCGTTCCGCAAGTTCTCGTACCGCGGCATTGATCTCGATGAGTATGTGCACAGAACAACCCACAGCCACCACGCTAAACGCAGACGCAAATCGAACACTTGATGAGGATGACGGACGGCTGACATGTAGATTATTGCAGGCTCCTCGACCTCTCCAGCGAGCAGCTGCGCGACGTCGTCCACGCTCGCGCGCGCCGCCGGTTCAACCGCGGCCTCAAGCGGAAGCCCATGGGTCTCATCAAGCGCCTGCGCAAGGCCAAGCAAGAGGCTAAGCCCAACGAGAAGCCGGACACCGTCAAGACGCACCTGCGCAACATGATCATCGTGCCGGAAATGATTGGCAGTGTGATTGGTGTGTACTCGGGCAAAGAGTTCAACACGGTGGAGGTCAAGCCCGAGATGGTGGGGCATTATTTGGGGGAATTTTCTATCTCTTAGTAAGTTTCTCATGATGCCTGTGGGTCGAGGGAGGGATGGTTCGGCTGACAGTATTTTACAGCAAGCCAGTCAAGCACGGACGGCCGGGTATTGGTGCTACGCACTCGTCCCGGTTCATTCCCCTCAAGTAAGCGGTGGTGAATGATGCTGGCTGTGGTCTGAATGCACTGCCTTCGACGGCGAGCACGGCTTTACGCGCAAGCTATCTGACACGGCTAAGCGGGCAAGTCAGAAGGCAAGATCTTCTCGCTCGGGCCTGTGCGTAGAGACTCGATAGCAGCGACATCAAAGAGTGCTGGCCCAAAAGTCCTTTCGTAGCCAACCTAACTTCGTAACGAGCTCTCTGTTCATCTGGCCAGGAGGGAAAGCGGCTAGTGTCAATCTAACTCTTCCCTGCGTCTTTTTTGGCGCTTGGCGAGCACGTACAGGGCATGTACAGTGCATGTAACTCTAGCCGGATGGGAAACGCTGTGACCAACCTGAGCAGCGCACCAACTCCTTCGTCTCGTCTCGTCTCGTTCGTTCGTCCGTTCGTGTCGGTTGGTTTGGTTTGGCTGTGTCGTGTCGTGCTTGTGCTCTCGCAGCGACTACCGTACTCCGCCCCGCCAGCGTCGACGACGACATGCTGCACCGCCGCTGCTGCAGGACTGACAGCTGCCATTGATACTCTTGTTCGTAGAGTGCAGACAACAGCCAGCAGCAGTGCCTGAAAGGAGGTCGTCGCCGCCAGCGGTCTTCCCCCCCCCGCCACGCTCACACCCACACACGAAGCTTTTGCTCCCGGAAGGCTCCTCGGTCAGCTGCTGCACACACTTTCGGGGACAGAAACATCCCTATCCAATACCTCACGCTGCATACACCCTGCTTGACTACTGTCTCAGGCATCACCTTCACCAACATCACCACCAGTGCACACCACCCGACACCGCACCTGTCCAGTATTATTACCGGCTTCATAGCGGCAACCGCAGCGCTGTCGCAATAACCCACCTGCTCCACCTTGCCGGCCTAGGGCCTGCGTCCGTTCGTTACCCTCACGCCTCACCGACGCCACATTCGCTCACTTCCACCGCATCACTCCTCCCGAGCTATATCTGGACTTGGGGGGCATATCGCGCGCAGGCTGCAGCACATCGAGGCTCGAGGCTTCGCAGATTATTCGCATAGTCGAAAGAGGGAGGCACGTCACTGCGTTACCCGATCAGGCTGTACAGTATAGGAAAAGCAGGACATACGCCGGTCTCCGCCCGATTGTCGACACATGGAAGTGGGCATGGCGCCGCCTCATAAGCGCAGGAAGCTGTCGGAATCGGACTCGCGAGATGGCATTTCATTCGAGAGTGAGGTCGGCCGGCCAGCGCCTACACCGACCTTCTCCCATGGTGTCGAGCACCTGTCACACGCATACGCAACTTCAGACTCCCGACAGGTACCACCACGGATCGAGGAAGTCCACCTCCAAATACACCACCAGGCGGTCTCTGTCCCAGACATCCACCATGGACTCCATCGCCGGCAAGGCTCCGGTGCATCTTCCGAGCCCACTTTGGCCGTGACCGTCGTCGCCTCGGTGAACACCGATGGCAGTACGACGGGATTGTCGACCGCAACTGACACGGCCGCTGCTTCGGGCGTGTCGTCCTTCGCTTCTACGGCGACCACCACTGTCATCTCAAGTCCATCGCCGTCAGACTCGACCTCGACGTCCAGTAGTACGGATGCGACGAGCAGTTCGAGCAGTACCGACGCCACCTCATCTACATCTTCAGACACCATCTCATCCACATCATACAACTCGACGGGCACGGTGACCCCGACATCCTCTTCGACATCCGATCCTAGCAGTACAGCGGCCGGTTTCATTGGCATTTCACCCACTGGCAGCTCCCCAGCTTCAGCTTCGAACAATTCCAGCAGCGGCTCTGTGAGCCTGACAGGGACCGTGACTTCCCTAAGTACTGGCGCTAGTCTGTCTGGGAGTCTATCACAAAATCTTACCACATCTGGTCAGTCTGTGTGCAAGCGTAGATGGCAGACACGTACTGACTTCCTTCCCAGCTCTCATAATCCAAGACAGCAGTACGACATATACAACCCGAACTACCATTGAGCTCAACAGTTCGACATCACGATCAGGGTCGCACACCACCGAGTCGAGCTCGAAGACCCTGGGCGCTGCATTCTACCTCGCTACCCTGGCAGATGGCACGGTGGAAACCTTCTCCCGGTCGAGCCACTCCTACATCACCACCTTTCCCGACGGCAGTTTCGCGACTGTACCCGCCGCCACGGGCAGCTACGTGACCGCTACAGGCACCGATGGTGTCACGTCGGTCGTGTATGAAACTACTTCGGCTGTGCCATCCAGCGCTCAGCAAAGCACCATAACTTCCGTGGCCACCATTGGCGGCGCTAACCAACAGGGCACAGCTACATCCTCTACCAGCAGCAGCAGCAAAACGAGCGGCGCTTCCAGTGGAGGCGGTGGAAA